>JBBHLZ010000002.1:247666-327547 GCA_037576465.1 Parascaris univalens
AGAGTTCCACGTCGAATAGCTTTCCTGTCCAATTTTTACAAATATACTTGAGCCAATTATTTATTTCAAATAAGGGGAAAGAGAATCTCTTCGTTTCAAACGATAATAAACGTTCTTTTTTTCAGATGGATGGAACACCACCGAAGTTATGGTTAGCGTGGATTTATCGGAATCCTGTAGGCGAACCTCATTGGACGAAAAAACGTTTGAGGAAATTATTCGGCGAGAATTTCCAGGTTTCTCTGGGATTTTATTTTCCAGAATTCAATAAAATTTCCCAGAGAAAATTATTCTTTCGTATTATGAAGAGAGATGTTCAAACACAAATATTTGATACTCAAAACACAATTGGAAGATTATGAAGATTTTAGCGTGGCGAGATGGAAATATTCAAAAATACAGCGGCACAGAATTCGGAGCTCTGGCATGTGAAGCATCTCATCGAGATTCGACCACTCACTTTCCCCAACGGTGAACCCACACTCGAAGATGTTCACGCTGTTGAGGTGTGTGATTGCTCTTTGTGTTATATCAAAGTTGATTTATGATTTCCTCCACTAATAATTAATACAGAATATATAACTATAGACAAATTTTTAGATGATATCTTATTGTGCCTGTTGTTAAGTTTGAGCTTCCTCTCATTGTTTCATGTAATGGTGAGGAACACTGCGACGTCGTCGATGGACATCAGATGACCATTATCTCATAAGCTCAGTGAATCTCTCACGATACTTCTCGCTTTTGCTATGATAAAATACTCCCATTTGTAAAGGGAGCCGAAATGTTTCTCTTTGAGAGTTGAAATAATTATCGCATACATCACTTTCAGCGGGTTTATGAATATTGAAATATATTGGTGAAGAAAATCGGTGTGGGGGAATTGTTTGCCAGTAATAGAAAAACACATGGCCTAGCGGCTTTATTTGAGCTAAAGCTTATCTATGGGCGGGGATTTTATGAGATCTTTTTAATTCCATCATTATTAATAAATAAAATTGCTTTATATAATTGATTACCGTTAACATTAGGATTAGTTATTTGATCGATTTTCCTCATAAACTTGGCAATTGCCAATGATTGTTTTAATTTGAGATATTCGCCGATGGTCGTTGTGTTATCGACAGACGTTTAGCTTGTGATGAAACGCAACTACGTCTCGCAGATCCTCAAAAACAGGTATAATTGTGTTTTTGTTGAAGAAATAATGGTAGGTATGGTTGGGGATAGTTTCAGATGCAGTTGTCCAACTTACCTTGAACATCGCTCAGGTATTTTTAGAATTTAAGAGTTGAAAGAAGAACGTGGAGTGGATTAAAACGTTGAGAATGTAACAACTAAGCAAAGAAGAGTAAAGGAAAGGGGGATGAAACTTGGTCATAGAAGAGAGTAAAGTTCGTCACATCGACGTGAAAGAATCTTATGGGGGTTTGATTGCATTGGAGAAATTTCAATGCTCAAATGTTCACTAATTTTTCATCTTCATTTACTTGTTTTCTTCGGTTTCCATCACTTCTTTATTTTTATGTGTTTAGAAAAATTCGAATTGATATTTTCAGATGACGACCAGCTATCTCAGCTCACAATTGGCACATCGATATTATACTTTCAAGGACGTTTTCGAGGATAACGTTTATACACCGTCGAATATTAGTGTTTTAGATTGAAAAAAAATATCTCCTTTCTTGGCCCAAAAATAGATTCGTATCAGTTCAGATTTTACTGATGTGGATGACTTTTTTTAATTATTGGATTTCATTGGTGATAACTGATATGATTATCGGATTTGATAGGTGATAATTGATATGATTATCGGATTTGACAGGTGATAATTGATATGATTATCGGATTTGACAGGTGATAATTGATATGATTATCGGATTTGGTAGGTGATAATTGATATGATTATCGGACTTGGTAGGTGATAATTGATATGATTATCGGATTTGGTAGGTGATAATTGACATGATTATCAGATTTGATAGGTGATAATTGATATGATTATCGGATTTGATAGGTGATGATCGATATGATTGTATCGTTTTATCACGAGGAAAGTTTACTTTTCCAGGAGGACTTATTAAGTCTTAGGAAAACAAAGGAAATCAGCAAATAAGAATTTTTCCGAATCGTTGAATTTTCTGCCTAATATAGTTTATATTTGAGTTAAACATTTGCATTTTTGTTATTATTTTCTTTAAAATGACGAGAAAAATAGTCGAAGAGAAGCTTATATTTTAGTGATTTGTTTATTTCGAATAATTTAATCACTGAGTATTTTTGATAATTTCTATTCTATGTTCTCGTAATTGAAGTATTTCTCAGTAAAAGAATTAAAAAAGATTCAAAGTTGTAAGCAGCGATATTAAATATCATAAATAGGTAAACAACGGCGGTATGCGATCCATGATGAGTTCATTTAGAGCTATAGGGAGTTCTTCGTTTTTCTGTTCTCTGCCTTATGCATGTGGTGTATATATCAAGGGACGAAAACTGCCTAATCCAGGTGTAGGTGTAGTAATCTGTATATGAATTGAACGGAAGGGAAAAGAACCTGAATAGGAAGGGAAGTAAATCCGGAAATGTATACAGAGGCGAGATGATTACGGGGCCAATGGGAAAAGGACCAAAACCTGAATAGGAAGGGAAGTAAATCCGGAAATGTATACAGAGGCGAGATGATTACGGCGCCAATGGGAAAAGGACCAAAACCTGAATAGGAAGGGAAGTAAATCCGGAGATGTATACAGAGGCGAGATGATTACGAAGCCAAAATGTATTGTAATGAAAAGAGGGAAGACGTGGAGGGAAAGAGGGAAATCACAATTATATTTCTCATAAGTTAAGAATATCCTTGAGAGGAGATTCAAGTGAAACCACTGAAAAAGAGCATGAAGAAATGTTCCATCTCAATAATTCACATAACGCTTAAGAAAGCATTTACAAATATATTTTTGACATCCGTTTGAGAGAGGGAATGCTTTTTTTCTGGATAAATTCGACGGCGATAAATCTGAAATTCTTCCCGACTTTCAAGGATAATTGAGGTTAGAAGTTTAGTGGGCGCTCTAAGACTGATATCCAACTTTATCCCTCTATTCGACTAAAACAAATCCAAAGAGACTCAGAAGTGATTCTCCTCGACTATAAAATTCAGTTTGTTTCTGAATGATAGAGATATCCTCTTCAATATCCATGAAGGTATATATCTTCCGAAACATTGTTTATGTAAATCCAGGCGAATCCATCCGCTTCGGGAATATTATCCCATGGATTCTGCATGTTCTATGCAAATTGGAACCCTACTTGCTAGAATAAATGAGAAGACGTGTTTAGCGTTATTTTTACATCTCAACTTTCGTTACAGATCATCGGAGTGCCAACATTCCAACATAATGGTAAAGCCTTTATTTGCATATCCCCTTATCCATCCCTGCACTTCCTCAGCAAATGGAAAATCGAGCAGTTCAGCGACAATCAAGCGGAGTTCTCTTTGCTCCTCGGTAACCAAGTGGAGTTACTATCGTTCAAGTGAAATCCGTCTATAGCCGGTGGGAGTCGGATACCGAGCAGCAGAGACATTTAATCGATTTAACGATACATTTTAGAAAGTTTTTAAAGGAATTCGATCGTTTCCGACTAAAGTTGTTTCGTTGACAACGAAGTTCACCACTAGCAAGCGTAGAATTAAAGCCGAGCATTTGCCTGGCAAAGATCGAGCCGGATTTTGCGATGAATTCCTCTTAGAAAGATATTTACCATAGAGATCTTTGTCTGCTTCCCTCTCAACTCATACAAAAATTATAAAATAATGATAATATGCAAGCAGTAGGGTCAAAGGCCGCGTTGACGACCGTCGAAAGCGCTCGGTGAACGGATATTGACGCTCATCGAAATCCTCTGCTGCGAGGGACGCTATCAGTGATCGTCCGAGTCTCTCAGTGGGATGATATCGAGGATCACGAACCCCCCTCGTCTTATCCCGTCTGCCATCACTTCCCGACACCTAAAGATATGCGGAAGTAGAACCATCGAAAATTGCGAGGTGAGAGGGGTGTTACGACTTCCCCGTCGAGCTCTTATAGACTATTTTTTGAAAGAGTGCGTTCGTTGCGAGAACTTGAAAAGGCGATCTGCCAAACGCGCGCCACAATAGATCGAGCGAGCGCGTCACTTGTCGCTAGACAGAGAGCGATGTGATCGCATTTTGGGTGAGGCTTGCTCGAGTGTGTGCTTGTGGCGGGAGTTGTGGGGGATTGGTGTGTGCAGAGCAGTTCTCGGTAAAGTTGTGGAGGTGAAGTTGGTGTTCGGGGTCGAGCTCCTAGGCTAGAGGGTCACGAGGTGGAGCTCATGCTTCGGCATCTCTGAACGAAGATGGTGTCTGAGAAGGGACGAGTGAAATACAAGACGTTTGCTGCATCTCGATCACATTTCGATGACAACACAACGCTGTGGGAAAGTTCATCGCAGGAACGCGTCGGTCAAATAAGGGTTTCGCATTCGTTGCCTTCCGCGACCAGAAAAACACTTGTGGGCGCCATTTAGTCTCATTGCCAAGTCTATTGGACACCTGCCAGGGTGGTTCGACGATTGCAAGTGGTGAAAGGATAGCGAAGAAGTTCTTTTTCCCGAGGTAGAGAAGGGCCGATGAGAGAAGTCGTTCTGCTAGGAGAGCGACGGTTTCGGTCCGCTCGGATCGCCTTGTTCGGCTCGATCTGTGCGAAGGGGAAGGCAGATGCGGCATTTATGGGAGGTCGACAGGTTGAGGATGGTTCGCTGAGAGTAATGAAGCCCGACTTGGCCCTGTTCGTCGTCTCTTCAGTTCCGTTGTGACATGCGAACGCCGTTTTGTCATTCTTCGGCCCACTTGGAGGTTCTCAGGTCCTGCAGGTGTTTCGCTGAGACGGGCTTCGGATGGGAGACGTTGCACACAACTTATGAGTTAACTCTATAAAATCATTCAGTTTTCATATTGATCTCGCATCGCGAGAAACACCACAACGTTCTGGTCTCGTTTCTAAGAAGCATTTTACCGGGGAATGTGTCTCGGGCACTGAGTCAGATTACTCGAGCTCACGGGGGAATCTCCTGGCTACTTCCGTCTATCGTTATGAGTTCAGCAGTGTCGGGAATTGCGCGTTTTGAACGTCGAAGTGGAAACATCCATCCATTAGTCATATCGTGGAGCTCCGGCTGGAGTTCTCTTGAATTCCCTGTGGAAGTGAGCAAATCCTAGCGTTCCTCCCATCCTATTGTGATCTGATCCATTTGCAGAATCACGCAGAATAAATTATTGTCGTTCTAAATCATTTCTTCCGCTAATCTAAACATATATTTTTAGAATAATTTGTCTCTTTGATTGTGACGACTCAAGTTGTGCAATTAATCCCTTAAGTTTTCAGGTTTTATTAATTTTTAAACCTAAAATACCCATAGTATATTGTTTCCCAAAATGAAATCCCCATAGAATGAGTCCCCAAAGAGGCAAATCCGCCTTTAATGTTGAGATATCTTGCTTCTCTCGTTTTACATCACCAAAGAGATTGCAGAACGAGGGGGGAGAGAGAAGGGAGAGGAGGATAAAAGTCTTTTCTTAGGACGATTGATACGTATGTGATGTTTGCATTAACTCAGGCGCAAATGGCGTCTCATAAGGGGCATAGCGTGGCTTGTATTGAAATGATTTAGTTTTGAGGCGGAAGTAGACCTTTTTCGAGGCAATATGAAGAAGAAACAGTCGTGCCGCAATTGAAGAATTCAAAACAGATCGAATAGTTTGAGTTCTCTCAGCCGATCTCTAGTTTTGCCATCGGATATTATCGATATTATCATTGAAGCTGCGTTAATTTAGCGTTTTGTTGCTCTCATATCGCCGTTGGTTCTTTCAAAATCTGTTTCATTAGCGAATTATTCCACATTCCATTGAAAAATGAACTATGGAGACGTCATTTTAGAGCTGGAGGGGGTAAAAAACATTCGGATCGAATTAGCACAGCTTATCTGTACTTCGTTCATAATCGATTGGCTTATGTATGATCGGGTACGGTCACCCCTCCCGAAGTATCAGTCGACGTTTTCTAATTACCGTCGTGGTCAGAAGTTTTCCCCACACTGAGATCAGTGCTCCTCTGTGCTGTTAGCGTCGGGATTTGCGCATTGTATTCCTTCGTCATCCTTATAAGCATTTCACCACTTGGCGTTGTCCCACCCTCGGCGAGAGGAATTCACCTATCCCCTCATCCCTTCAAACGTAGGTCTTTCGCACAAATTCTCCCACTCATTTCCTTCGGGTGGTAAAGCCCGAAGAGCTATCCTCAAGCCCGACCTATTTCACAAGTTCAGGCGTAACATCGTTTTGGTGATCGGCATTGGTGACGATATAATCGTGGGGTTGCAAATCTCTTTCCCAATCGCGTGGGTACCGATCACCGATCTTCATAACGCATTTGTGACCCTATGAAGCACTGCACGAACGTTTATAGTCCAAGAAGACGAAGAGAATTAATTGCACGTTTAGAGTGGCATCACGTCCTTTCTTCTTTATATGCGGGGAACTTTTTATGAACATATTGCATCGTGACAAGCAAATTGGTGGGTAGTATGAAAGAGAAGGGTGCCTATCTGAGGTGATCGTATGTAAGACGATTGCAGCCGTCGAATTTGCGTTCATGTTCGATGTCTCCCACTTCCGTTTTACCTTCATTTCGTGCAAATTTCAGTTGAGTTCCGCTCACTCTTTATTCCTATAACGTTTAGTAGTGAGAGCGCTCGAATTGCTCGTTACAACGACGATTCGCATTGCAACGTTCGGCGTTATCCGCCATCATTCAATCGCGTTATGGATGCGCGTGTCGGCGGCGCAGGTCGCTTAAATGGTTACTCGTTTTCGAATTATTCTCTTCTCCTTGAAATATTTGAAGTTATGAGCTACAGATCCCTTTGCTCTTCAACTCTATCCCCGATCGGGTACTCATCCATCATTCTATCGACGATTGCTTTATTACAAACAATTCCCTTATTTATTAACGATCGGGTAGCAGTGCGCTTAGTCTCTTCCCCGTGTAGTTGAACGTCGGGTATAACTTCTTGATGTTTTGACCCACCTTATCTTGTGGGAAATTTTCAGCAAATGCTAGCCACCTTCTTAAGATTCCCATCCGGGTAACATTCTCCCCATGTGATCTCCTCGTATTGTGTTGTATTTGAGAGCTCTGATTGTTGTATTTTTCATTTCGGATAAAGAAAAAGCAGTTCCTAATACCGTTCATCGTTCTCACGTTGTAATTCCCCACTATCAGAAGCCACTTGCATGCTGGTTGGATTCGTCTTACGAAGTGCTAGAAAAGTCGAAACGTCGTTGACCACTTTTCGTTGTCGGACACTTGCGCCACCGTTGTGGTGGTCATTTAACCTCGGTTGGGCATAAGTTCGTTGTCGGTTTTCGAGGATGGATAGCTGCTTTCATGAAGTTCTCTATATACACTCCAAAGTGCTATGGCACGCGAATAAGGGGGGACGCGCAGTTCAAATATTCATGCACTAATAATTATCTCCTCCTTTTTTGGGTGCAATTCAATAAAAAGTCGGTGAAATATGTGAAGTAAACGATTTTTGGCACATTGCCAATGCGAGTAAGTGTCGGTATATTCGTTCAGAAGTTGCGCCGCCTGCACAACGCGCGCGCCCGGCGAGTGCTGCTCGGCACGTGAAATGTGATGCATGGAAAGTTATTAACGTGGATGCGCGATCATTCGTCTATAGATTCGATGGAGTTTGCAAGGAGCTACCTCAGGTTGATGGAGCTCGAGCTTATTTGTTTCTCTTCGGTCATTTCATACGTACAGATGATTTCGATGATGGGATTCAGTTTGAGATTCGAAACGACGCTCGTGGTCAGCTAATAGAACCTACAGACGTGATTCCTTCTGTCCATATTCCTTTTCGCTCTACTGATCGAAGCGTTGACGTGTACATCACCTTCAGTATTTCCCTACTCTGACAACGCAAGGTAGTAGTGTCAGGTTGGATCGTGGTAGTCGTATCTGTCACTGCAGAAGTGACATCTGAAAAGGGGAAAATGGGGGTGAAGTGGAAGGAAAGGTGGGATGTGGAGAATTAAGAAGGTGGGATCAGTCTTCCGTAGGCAAATAAAATTTGGACGGGCATTACCAAGCGGAATGAGGTGAGACTATTTGGAGAGCTCTTTCTGAAAGTCCACCCAATAGTTAATGGTTACAAATAACAGATTTTCACATGCAATTTCAGTATACGATTTATGCGGTTAGCGATCCGCGAAGCCAATATGTGCGCTTCCGCAAAGCGGAGACACTCGACTTGCCTATTCCTTTATTCGTGGTTCGTTCTATTCTTATTGTTTGCATTTGCCTCATATATTTCCTCGTAAAGATAGAAAGAACGCCGTTTTTTCCCATAGCGAAGAGGAGAATGCACTCGTTTGCTTAGAAGTAAGAGATAAAGACAAAGAAACGGTGTGAAGGCTAGTCGAAATTGACGACTCTTCGAAATCGGAAATATCGCTGTGAGATATACGACCCGATTTTTCAGTTTAGATGTGCTGAGTGCAGTTGATACGTAATTGGGTCTTCCGACGGGCCGATTATTTGCAGATAATGCTTTCGGGTCTGTACCTTTGAGTTTAGTTTGCATTTATGGAATTTAGAGGGCCATTTACTACAGAATCTTTTCCTTCGTCTGGCTTTGGATGAGCTTATTCTTTGCAAATGTTCTTCCAGGAATTAGATAGCCAGAAGTCCTATTCCTCATCTTTCCTCACTTGTCCCTTTCATCATGCAGATGGTGGGAAGGAGCGGGAGGTGAATTGAGGCTGTTTCTTCATTGCTGGAATTGTGTTGCAGGTGGACAACAACTCAGTTGGTCTATCACCTAAGCGTGAGGTATCTATCTACGGTCTTAACGATAACATCAATGAGTCGTTTTTGCGGGATATGTGCGAGTAGGTCTTTTTTCATCTTTTTTGAATATATTGTCGGCTTTTAGAAGAAACGTTATTCGTTTTGATCGTCTTAGAGGGAGCCATCTTCTCTTTTTTCGCTGTTATCTTGTACGGCCATAATTGCTTCTTTGATTGAATCACTCGGCAGTACTTTCATTTGGTTGCATTCGCAGTCTCTTTCTGTCATCCATTTCCGTTTATCCCTCTTTCCCCTCTTTTTTTGCACTTTCGACACTCACTCGATAAGGAATTTGCGTTGGAAAATTTCCCTCAAATCTCTTCGAGTGAATAAGGTTTGGTTACGTTTGGTGTCTGCACGATCGCGTTCTGATCACACTGAGGGCACACTTGTTGTGTACATCCTTTATAGTTCGGGCGCTGTGATTGATTTATACGGTCATATAAAGTTTTTTCTTCCATTCAGTGGGCATTTCGTTCCCTTTTGTTTCTCAGATTTTCCTTTATGTTTTCAGTTTCCCCTCAGAGGAGACTTTTACCTCAATTTGTTCTGAGCTTTCTTTACGCACTCGGGGGGTCGCTGTATTTTCTTGTTTAAGAGAAGGAGCAATTTCTTTCAGAGTTCCTTCAGTGAATCAAGTAGGAATAAGGCGAATAATTGCATCTTTTCTTGCATTCTAGTTGGAAGAGAAGAAAGGAGAGGTTGAAAGTAACAAGCTGGTGGCGGGATGGTGCAAAAATATGCAAAAGGAGAAAATGTCAGCGAGGAGGACGGCGCCTCTCGAAAGGCTCTTTAAATTATCTTAGTCGCTCCCCCATCCTTTTACTTCTCCCTGCTTTCTCTCTTCCATCTCATCACTATCAGCAGAAGTACCAATCGATTAATGTTTCTGGAGGGAAGGAGGAAATCTGTGGCAACGATTACGATTGCAGGAAAGTGGGCCCTGTAAGTGAGGTGATCATCTATCGACATCCTCGTACAAAGAAACACATGGGAATGGCATTGGTAGTGTTCGAGGAACCGAGCTTCGCGGCTCTTTTCGTTGCGAAGACAGATGGCTGCTCGGTGATGGGTGGACTCATTACTTGCTTCCTTGATCCTTACGGTATGAGCCTCTTAATGTCCTCATTTTGAGTAATTTAGATCGCGTGTATTGTTGATTTTTTAAAGTATGAGAGGAAGATCGATTGTCGTTATGCTGAAAGTGAATCGCAGTTCACCTGATGAAATTTCGAAAAAAGATGAGAGACTGTTTCTTCAGAGTAGGTTTTCTTATGAGTTCGAGTTAATATCTCAAGTTCCTGGGAACTTCAACTGGAGCATTCTCAGGTGCTCAGGTAGTAGCAGCGTGTGACGCCTCATCTATTTTATTGCACATTTGTGCGGTTGGTGTGACAGGAAGTCGGCATGGTCGGTGATTGAAATCCTCCTACGCTCAGTTGTAGTTGTAACATCCTTGCGTA
This sequence comes from Parascaris univalens, assembly GCA_037576465.1. NCBI lineage: Eukaryota > Metazoa > Nematoda > Chromadorea > Rhabditida > Ascarididae > Parascaris > Parascaris univalens. Next base: position 258,063 of record JBBHLZ010000002.1, read on the forward strand.
CTCTCAGTTATGGATTGCATTAGCTATAAAGAGACAAGTGTGATTGTAGCGTCGAAGATCAGCAGGCGTTATGAGCAAGTTGCGATGGAATATGCGCCGATTCCTAATTACTTGCGAGGTGTCGATGAGGCGAAACTCAATGAACTACGTCGGATATTGAATTTGCCTCGATCGCCTGATGAGGTATTTTCTATCGATCTGTTTATTGATTCATTTAAATATAAGTTTGCCCCTTCTCTTGAGCATTGTTAAACCTTAGCTTATAGGCTTTTCGTTTGATACATTGGTTTATAGGATGCGTAATATTGAAGAGGGAATCCTGTCTTGAATATTGAAGGTTGTATTCAGAGGGAATCCCGTTTCTTTCATGCTTCTGAGCTTGTTGGTGCGAGTCCTGACCTTCAGTTGATGCATCTGTGCTGCTGTGAGTGATTGAACAGTTAGTCATATGAAAGACTGAGAGGGGATATAACCGATATTTTAAAGTCTCCTATGAGGAAATGCATACGACGGCATGTTGAAGTGTTTGGAGTGTTCGGGATGAGCTTTTAAAATCTAGCACTCTGTTCATTCGATGAGTATTTCCAAAGCAGAGTGAGGTGACTGATGACGAAGTTCATAGGTCGGTGGATGCGAACGTTTAACCCTCTCAGACCTCTCTTTATACATTCTCGATGGGATATTATGAGGGATTTGATTTATTTGTGATGGAAGTTGCCGTGAGAGAATCAAGAGGTAACTGCTCTCGTTAATGGAATTGAATAGCCGTCTATTTCAAAAACTTCACCTTCTATTTCATTCTCTTAAACTGTCGTCTGTTTCAAAAATTTGACCGAATTGGAGTTGTAGTGATGCTTATGAAATTTGGTCCTAGAAGGCGAGGTAGGAGATGGTTTCTTTGGGAGAGTTCTACGATGTCATCTTTATAGCCGCAGAAAATGTCTCGATTTTGTTATAATATGGAAAAGAATTTGGTCATTGGTTCTGGTCTATGTGCGTGTGTGGCTTTTTTATACGTCTTAAACTCTTTAAAAAGGCACGCGGTGTGCCCTGATTGGTGCAACACTCTTTTACTTCATAGGGTTTTTCATGAGAGTTTGAACAATTCCAAGTTTTCCAAGGCGTTGCACGACGATCAACCATCATGCAGTGGAATGGATCGGTTGGAGGATGCGTATGATCATGTTGATGAGTCTTTCGAACCTAAGCAAGTGCCATCACACTCTCCGTGTAGGTCTTTGAATATCCTCAGCTTTTTAAAGTTTGCATGTCGCTTTAGTGAGGAGATCCGTCGAGTTTGATGGTAGGGTGGAGCCCAGTAATACGATCAGGCGACCCGGTTATTGAAGTTTTCCATATGTGATCGACGATATGGTAAAAAGGATGTTTAAGAATAAGAATACCATATTTTATTAAATCTTTATCGCTAAACTGTTCGACTTGCTGGAAGCGAAGTTCCCAGATATTGCTCCTCCGTTGTAGCTTCATTGTCTGATTGTCCTTGTTTCCTGATTTTTCTGCCCCATCAGAGTAGTAATTACTGCGATGGAGCAACATCTCACTTTAAATATTTTCACCAGTTGTATTCCGGTTTCCATAAATCTTGTCTTGTTGTATTCTCGTTTGGTCGCGATTTTGAGTTTCCACTTGATGTGTTATTTGGTCACATATTTTAGGAGTTTACAGGTATTTAAGCATCTCAATTGTGCACGTTTATGTTTAGTGGGTGAACGCTTTTCAAACTAAGTCGAAAAGATTCGCTTACAGGTGAAACAACGCCGCGGGCGGCATGCAGTTGCGATACGGGATTGATGAGCACACCGAAGACTTCGGCTTCCATTGAAGCCATTACAGTTTTACCTTCTGCCGCATCGGATATTGTCGCATCTAGCGCCCATTGCCCGCCTCCTCCTGCACCTCCTCCTCCATTGTTACGTCCAGGAGTTCCTCCATCTGTATCAGGCCTTCCACCTCTTCCGGCTACAGTCCTTCCAGGTCCACCTGAAACAGCTCATCCACCTCCGCCGGCCACACCCCTTCCAGGTCCACCCGCAGCCAGCCTGCCACCTCCGCCACCTTTTTTTCTTTCTACGCACTCGCCAGTACCTCCTTCTCCGCTAGCATTTCCGATTTCACCGGTACAAGCATTTTATCCTGTCACTACACCAGTGCCCGGTGTTCCTTTGGTTTACGCACCACATCTTAAGCCGGCTGATTATGTTCCACCACCACCACCTCCAACTAGTTCAGGTTGGTTAGTTTTTCTATTCGATGAACAATCTCGATTTTGTTTTCGACTTTGGTGAATGCATCTCGAAAGCCTCCTGTTGTAAGGCGCCATAACTGTACAAGAAAGAGAAAAAGTCGGAGAAACCACTTGAGTGGTTCTTTTTGAGTCTTTTAAACAGGGAATGAGCGTAATTGCTCGAAGTCACCGAAGTGGACTTCCACATATTCTTATCAATGTTTCGTTATTAATTGTTTCTGAAACGGTCCATTGCTGTTGTCGAAGTGTTTACTGTGTGGTTCATGGGCTGATTCCACCTTGTACAACATTGATTTCGAAAGTACAATTTAATTTTTGGCCCAACAATGAGAAGTCCCAATCTCCGTCATTATGCGCATCGAAGTTAACAGACAAGGATCAAATACTGTTGACCACGATTTCTTATCGATCGGATTTTCGTCATCGTTAATTGGCAGGTGCTGCCAAAATTTATTTGAGATGAGGATTGAAATTGCAGCGCTGAGACCGATTTCGGCTCCAAAGGTGTCGACATTGCGTTCGATGAGTGCATTGTCATCACTGAGTGCGCCCCCTTTACCACCGCCTACAGTCGCTGAGATGGCTACAGATTCAGTTGCTAGAACACCAGTTTCCGAGAAGACACCGATCGATCCTTCTCCAGTATAGTTTTTTCTGAGGAAGTTTATTTGTGAAATATTTTCTTAAAAGATGGTGAAACAGTGGGTGGTCCCTATTTAAAAATATATTCCATCCGATACTTATTAAATGGATGTACTTACTGGCAAGGGTCTTATGGTATTAGCTATAGAAGGGAGTGGGAGGGTCGGGAGAAGAGGGAAGAACGAGGAGAGGCTTCATGTTGCGCTTTCCAAGCATTAAGGTTTGGTGATGGTTTCTCAATAAAGCGCCAAGGGATGGCAATGAAAAGCAGTTGAAGAGAAAACGTTGCGGCTGGGTGACATCAGAAAAAAGAGGTGAAGGGCTCCGTGACAGTGTCTCTAGGTTTCAGCTTTCATCAAGTCTATTTTTAAGCATCCAACTGTTTACAGTTTTCGACCACTTCATATCTAATTCCGTCGTCACCGCCATCTATTTTTACTTCTCCAAAAAACATGATCTTTGTATATTTTTCCCACAACGGTTTCTGAGTCGAGAGCGAAGATGAGGGAAACAAGGATTGCGTGGAAATGATAGAGCTTTCCCATCGACGAACAAGTGCGGATTTGGATAGTGTGGAAATTTTATGATTGCATAGATTCTTCATTAAACATTTAGATTTGATGTCACATGGAGGGAGGAGGGGACAGCATTAATTCAGCATGTTTTCTAGCTGATTTGAGATCAGATCAAATTTCTTTACAATCATTTAGTTAATAAAAGTGTTCAAACGGACTCATTTGCATTCAGAAAATGCGATATAATTTTTGGTGTCAGCCTGTTAGCTAGCGAAGAAATTCGGTCTTGGATAAGCCTGGCACTTCATGAGGGGTTTTCTCATTATTTTATATTTTTAGGAAAGGGGGCAGCAAGAACGCGAAGAGGAGAAACGAACACCAACACAAAAAGAAGATGGAAAAGTGCGGAAGCGGCTTGTACGAAGTCAGTCGCAAAAATTACATCTCGTGGATGATATTGGTGGTATCGATTCAGTTTATTGCTTCATACATCGATAGGAATATACTGTGTTCTTAAGATTGCTTTCGCTTTTTGGTGAAGATATTTCGATAATATATTTGTTGAGGCTGATAAGAATTCGAGGATTTCAGCGCCGACTATGAGGGAAGAGTGTGATTCATTTGGTGTTATGGAAAGGGATTTCGTTTCATCATTTGATTTGTACTCATCATCTCAGTAGGACGGCAGATTTTCCATCATTTCTTATACATACGTTCATCGTTGAGCGACATTTTTATCCGTTAAGAAGAGCAGAGTGTGTCATCAAAAACCCGCCCACGGAAGAGAAGACATCCAACATGCTCAACATCAACGTTATCGTCGAGTGGAGCTGAGGATTCCGTAAGCGAGGCGGAGAGTGATTTAAGTGTCTTCCAAAGAAAAATGAAAGCCGAGCGCCGAGCTAAGAAGAAGCGACATATTGAAGCGATTTTCGAAGAGGTTGTCATCATAATTTTATAGGTTATTGTGATGATCCTTTATGGTTGTCGTATCAGCTTGAGATGGGATTGATTTGTTTGCTCTCTCAGAATCGGGATCCATAAATTTCGATGGACTCTGAGGAATATTTCGAGTAGCTATTGAAATGTTCGAATAAGATATGTCTTTTGCATCGTTGAAAGACGAATCCCTACGAAAATACTGAAAACGTTAAGATAGAATTGACTGGATTGCTTCTGTTGGTGGGCAGATTGAGTTTGCGCAGTCGTTTAGCTGGTGCGTTATCTGAATTAAAGGTTACGCAGGCTTAGATTTAGGAGTAAAAATCTTCAGATAGTGCTTAGACGCCGCTAAATTCGAGCTTTCGAACAGTTTGCAGGCATATGAATTTTTGCAAGCTTACATAGTAGTATTGAAGGCGATAGTTAGCACTCGACTCTCCAGATTTTGTTAATGTTCAATTTGGTGGTTCTATGAGAAGTAAAAAACCAATGTGTGTGATATGCGATCTGGTCGACGAGGCGTGTGCAAAGTTGGGATGGGGAATGAAAATATTTAGTGGGCCAAAAATTAGGAAAGTAGAAGAGGCTCGGAGTGAATCAAAATTGTACAGTACAGGTCGAGATCAAAGGGAGTTTTTAAAGGTTACACTGTATTCCTGTAACATTCTCTATCCATGAGAAATGGAATATTTCTTCACTCCGTAGCTTCCCTAATATGTCTATATGGAAATGCCGATTCACTATGCCGTGCTTTACATATTTTTTTTGCATATTCTGAAGTCTGGGTCGGTTATTTTAGTTCGATGAATTGAGTAACGATTTCACCAAAATAATTTTGCCTCAGGTTTTGATTATCTTTTCTTGTTTTTAGTTGTACGTTTATGTGAGGATGCAGTGTGAACCGCACCGATAGTGGATACGGAGGCATTTCAGCTGGGTGATGGGTGGAAGGGATGATACTCCCCTACGTTTTGAAGGTTTTTGGATGTTTTGGGAAGCATTAAACAATGTCCATGGATTCGTTTGTAGCATCTTGCATTAATTGATATCTTCATTTTGCAGAAGCGGAAATATTATAAAAGAAGGAGCTATGCCGAAGGGTCTAAAGATTATTATAAGGTGTGTTTCTCTTACATTTGTAAATCGAGAAAGGAGCTTTTCGAAGGTTTTCTATGAGTGGAAGTCTAGAAGGGGGGGGGGGGGGGGAGTAGTCTCAACTAGTCGCTCTGCCTTGGGGCGTAGAAATCCGTATTTTACTTAGTGCAATGTAGAAGAATTTTATACGCAAGCAGTATGTTCTTACAAGGTTTTCTCTGTACACAAGAGCGCTTCGTAGTAAGTTGGCTATCTCGTGCAGCTAGCAAGAGGAGGTTGAAGTGTGGTCCGGACTGTTGTTGCCATCCAAGAACTGATATTCTGTTTGAAGTGGAACGTCGTCCATTACAATCTTGGAGTACGATATAATTAGTCAAAGTTTATTTATCCGAGAGAATTTAAGAATTATGGCGCCCTTAGCAAATCGATCATCCGGATAGGTCGTTGTTGTGTTAAATCAATGAACACGGATAGAAACTGTCTGACGTTAAGTTGCGAGTAAAGACCATCTCCTCGTTTTTTGTGGGAGTAGAGAGTTAGAAATAGCAGCACATCACTTAAGTCGTCTTTCATCACAGGTCACTTCAGTTTCTCTTAAATCTTGGATTCAAATTTAATGGATTGTTATCGAAACATTCGTAATGAAACTATTTTTCCGGATTTGATATAATTTCTCATCTTCTTACCCTATAAGTATTCACAGTAACATCCTTGCATTTTTTCTGTGTAACGTTCACTTCCGCATATGTGATCATAGATGGACAAGCAATATTCTGCCGTGCCTTTTTTGATTTTCGATTTTCAAGGATGTCTAGTCAGTTATGCATAGATTATATATCATTCCGTTATTTGAAGGAGGTCGTAATTCGAACACTGGATGAACCGAAGGACCGCAAAGATACAGGCGTTTTACGATCCCATGGTGAACCTCGCGAGTTAGTTCAGGAGGTCGAGAGGTACCAACGGATCAGAAGGTTCGATTGTTCCTGAAATTCAATTTTGGTAGTTAAACTGTAAAGGGCAGGCACGAATTGTAAAGGTTCGTACCGTTCCTCATTTTCGGAGTGAACCAGACTGCGATGCACTGATTTCAACTTTGTTGCTGTTTGATCTTATGTCACTTTTTGCTGAGTGGCTGCTTGGCGAACACGGATGCATTGTACTCTAAATTGGCGGATCTCAATTTATGTCAAGAAACAAGAGCGTCGGCTTTTAACTACGCGTTTCACATCTGGAATTATTTTTGAAATAGCATCCATCGATATTCACTCGGATCCAGCATCTATATTCCATACCACACAGAAATAATGGACGTTTGTCTCTTTCTTGGCTAAGATCTAAATCTTCATCTTTCACTATGCCTTCAGGTATAAACGACGTCGGAGCGAAGATATGCGAACATCTTCTCCTGAAGCACGCCATATGAGGTCGGAGCCTGCTGAGCCGGGAGAGATAGATTTACCGGATTTGGAAAGTGTAAGTAGCGATGATGACTCACATCGACGAAGAAAGCATCGACCGAGGCGTGCTAGTTGTTCGCAGACTTCGCCTGCCGTGAAGGAAAAAGTATGTTTTTAGAAAGCTGCATTGCGAGTTTAAGAACATGTATGGCTGTAAAAATATTTAGAACGTGTCTTGTAATGTTTTGAGATATTTTTGCCATAGCTGTGGTCTATGACAAAACGGGCCACAGTTTGATATCGGGGTATCAGTATCGGTTGTTGGGTTCAGTGCATTTACCGGAGTTGTCGGTGTATTTGCTGTAAGATTCGTAAATAGATTTGACATGCCATAATAATTTTATAGGCATTGTTACCTTAAAGATTAATTAAGATTTTGAAGCGATCCAAATTCGATGTTCTCATCCGATAACAGAAATGCTGAGGAGATCCTCGTTTAAACGATAAAAACTGCCTCGGATGGAGCTGCCTGATGTGAAGGATGTTATATGAAATATCACAGCGACCCTCAGATGTTTCAGAGCTGTATGGAATGAAGAGCTTTTGATGGTAGAAAATCCACGAATTTATTTGATGTAGTAAGGGAGTAATTTCTCGTAATCCTATGTTGGCTGTCTGCGTAAATCTTATTCTTGAACTCATGCGCTTTATGCCTCAGTAAAAGTTGATAGAGTGGGCGAATCACTTGCAGATGAGCGTAAATGTGGCATATATTTTTTGTGTGTCTATCATTTAGTTCCAGGATCGGCGATCATTCGCTGCAGTAAATGCAAATCCGACGCGAATATATTCGCGTTCAGGAAACGACAGAAAAGATCGTGTTGTAGAACGGAGAACAGCACCTTTCACACAAGGGTTGGCTTTCCCTCCTCCTTCTCTCATTCTTTTATTTTAATTTCCTTTGTCATTGCTTTCCCTCACAGGAGGACATCTAGCTTTTTTCTGAAATTGAATGCTACTAACTTGTTTCATCCAATCTGTCGTGTTGTCGGTTATCTGAGCAGCTATCGAGGTGCATGTAAGCCAGGTTTGTTGTTCAACGCCGATATCACTTCTATATATGTGGCGAGCAGATTCAACGGGCAGTTATAAGAAATGTGCTTTAGCGCTTATCTGCATCGCTACTGGCATGTAGTTAAGCTGTATGCCATATTGTAGTCGTTTCATTTGTGAAATGATCTGTCAAGAGAGTGACATTGAAACGTTAGAATGGCGCGTTCTAGTGAGTCGACCCGTCGTAAAGTGGCATCATGTGTGGGTGTCGAAAGTCGCAACCACCGTTGGTCTTCCTCATCGGCGAGCGAGGATTCATTTTCTGATACAGACGAACCGTCTTCACGCCGTTCACATTCCTCAAAAAGGTGCGGTGCTCATTCTGGCATACATTCATATCTCCAAGTATTTTTCTCCTCTGTTTATACGAGAAAGTAAAATAAAAGCATTTGTGTTCTATTGTTGGTTTCGAACGTTTTTGGCCTTACTTTGCTTAGGCGGGATGGAATTTCCGGAGTACTTGAAAGTTGCTGTCAGAAAGAAGTTGGGTTCATTCGCCAACAAATTTTGTCGTGTTCGAGGTTACCTATATATGAACTGCTCTGAGATATCTGATCACAGGATGGTGTATAGAATATTGCATCGGGAAGGCTGTTTTGTTGTGTGCTTTCTTATGTCTTTAACGAGGATGAATAATATTGGTATTGCAGAATGACTAGACGACGCCATAAGAAGGTAAAAATCGATGAACGAGACGCATTTAATAAGCGCCGAATGGCCAGGAAAGTCACATCGGTGGATCTCATGGTTTCTTTCGAGCTTCGTTTAAGAGCTTTTTTAATTTGCCATCTTCATTATAAGGTGACACGGCCACTGATGATAGAATACTAGAAGTGTGTCAGTGCAATGGCTGTCGGTCACTGGTTTGAAAATGGTTCTGGATTGTCTCATCCGACTCGCATGCTACTATTTTTAACCCAACAGGATTCGTCTGCAAACGTCCCATCACCAGAGGACTTTTGCTATCAACTTGATTTCATTTCGTTGTATTTTCTGGGGAGGGAAATTTGCATGAAGCCATGCGGGTGGTTTTTCTTAGTTTCAAAGTCGCATTTCCATATTGTGTTGTAAAATCTAAGGGTGTTTTCAATCTCCACTATACGCTTTTTTCCACACAGGATTTAAAATGGTTTTCAGCGAATGCCATATTATATTCGCTTTGTGTAAGACCATTCAGGGCCAGCTGGAGTACAGAGCAAGATTCTTGGATGTATCGTTTCACAAGGTATACAGTGAAATACAATTAGAGAAAGGATATGATGTAAATCTGCTTGAAGGATCTCAAAGATATGATGGAAGAGGTGACAAATAGCAGCAACGAATCGAGCGACGAGAAGATAACCACTGCGAGCAATTTGTCGAAAAGTACGCAGCAAATTTGACCATTCTTGCACATATTTACTCTTTTCTCCGTGAAAGGGAGGAGGGGTGTTGCTTGAATCTTTAGCAGTTCACTGAGAGTGGGTCTAAAATGTTTGAAAGAGGGTCTTAGAGAGCACTCTAATGAAGTGATTGTTGCATCTGATTGTTTGAAATCGCAATAACCATACGATAGATTTTTCGGCATTGATTGCGCAATTGTTTTTCTTTGTTAAAATTTTCAGAGCTTCAAGAGAGAATTAAAGGATTGCTTATAAATTTCCGGTTAGTTCATATTTCGTGGACAACTCATTAGCACGAATAGGTTTTTTAATGTATTTCTGGGCTTCTATGTTGTAAAATACATCAGAAAATACACTCGGAAGTTTTGGTTGAAGGTTGTCGTTGGACATCAAATGCAGCGAAGATCTTCCGTCGATGCTGAAAATTGAGGAATTCTACTTGAATAGGGAAGGGTCCAAGTGCGTATGGTCGTGTGTTCGACGGTTTTACAGTCTGTTTTGTTTTTATTATTAGGTTGAATGGAGTTTATTCAGATCGAAGCCTACGTTCCATGGGAGGAAGCCTACCAGGATCGTCATTTAGCAGTCAGACGTCGTTGATGAACGCACAATCTTTAACGATGAGGCCGTCATTTGAACAGCGTTTGGAGACACTCTTCCATTCTACAACACCTTCAAAGCAATCGGTGATTTTTCATCATATAACGTCTCATTCATAGCACTTCACATTTGCGGTGAGCATACGTTGTCAGCTCGGATATTGATGCGAGATGAAAACTTGCAAGCCCCCTCCGTCCTTTGTTTTAACGTATTCACTGGCGCTTTTCAGTTTATACCTTTTATCAGGTAGTGAGTGGTGTTATGAGATTGCTGAAGTTCCTATTGCTTTTAAATCGGAGTGGATAAGAAAGGAGAACGTACCGTGGAGGAAAATAGCTTCTTCGAGAGCTTATTTTTGGTGTTTACGTTCATTTTGAGAAGTTTGTGCTTCGAAGACGAAGTTTATATCGTCCTGTTTCTCTTCGCGATGTTTGGCGTATTTGTGCTGCTCAGTAGCACTCACTTGTGGGTAGGAATTTGTGCGTATGGGTTTTGATGAGTGACATTAATTTTTTTACTATAAAATGTAAATATGTAGGCATATTTAGTGCATGACATGGAGGTGTCGCTTTTTCGAAATGGTTAAAGAGATGCTATCGCTCTGTTATCATCTCCTTTCTATTTAATAGATTGTCGGATATGTTTTATGATTGTTCGGTATTATTTCTGAATGTCTATTTCTTCAGTTCAAGTTTATATGATTTATTAGTTATTGGCACGCTTTAGGAATGTTCTTTATACTTAGTATTTCCATTATTATTTGCAGACGGGAAACGTTAGCAGAGATTCGCCGCAGACGCCTTCAATGTTAACTCCAGTATCGGTGTTTACCCCTGGTTTGTTTATTTCAGCCTTACGAATTGTTAAGTTATAGTTTTTGAATTCATAGCATCGCGCTTATATGTGATCTCATGAGCACTTGGATATCGAAAGGCTTGTGATTATTAGCGAAAACACTATAAGTGGATAAGGGGATCATTCTCGTTGAATTATTGCAGAAATAAGACTTTTAAGACAGTGGCGGTATCTTTGTAAGAAATGAGATGATTTCATTGAAAAGAATCATTCTTGTATTTCTCTCCATTTTATCCGTTCATCTATGTTGGACTGTATTACTTCAATGAGCTAATTTCAGTTATTTGCGATAGCTCACCGGCTGTTACACCGATTTATTCCGACAGAGCAATGGGAATAACAATTCGAAGAGTTGAAAGTGATTCGCGAGTGCTGCGTAGTACATCTATGTGCGTTCGTCAGTTGGACATTTTGAAAGTTTCTTTGCTAGTTGGTAGCAGTTATTATTTGGAGCTGTGAAATAGGCTATAAGAAAATGAAAAATGGTTTTACGGATGGAACCTATAAAAATACTCTTGAAAGGATTTGCTATGCTCAAAGCATGGGTTATAGTTTTATCCTTTTGCTTTTGTTTGAATGGGCTTGCGGAACGTAATGTTGGGTAATCGCAATTTGCTGATGCCTTAATGAAGAGGACATTAAAACATAGCGATTTATTAATTGTTTTTTATGTATCCTTAACGATATTTACTGTTATAATTCGTTGTTAACGATGTTGTTTGAGTGTGTGGTGTGAAGCATTACACTGAAAGATTCGCCGTATATGTCAGTTGAATGTAGGTGTGCTTCAGGGAATCGTGGTCGGCATTACAAGAACGGGTAGCTGCATCATTGGCAAAACAATCTCGGCTCACAAGCGATTCCCCGGTTAGTTTCTTGTTATTTTTCCGCTATACTCTTCATCTGTATTTAATTTTGAGGTTGAGAATTCAGAATTCACTTGGCTGCGGAATTGAAGGCAACTCATGTATTGGAAATAGTAACAAGAAGTCCTTTCATTGGAAAAGTATGCAGTGAACCACGTGATTCCATTCAGCTTTCAATTGATAGAGATGAAGAGCGAATTCATGCAGAAAGGTATTTGATGCGAATTCGGCAAGTTGCAACTTATAAGAAATAGGTGCATTCTTATTTATCATCATTCTCATTTTTGTTAAGCAGTTTTTTTCAGGTGGATGTAGTCTCATTGATGGATGCTGATAGCGTTAGAGAAATGGAGGATAAAGATCTCGCGGAGAGAAGAAAGAAAGAGGAAGAGGCAAAGATACTGGAAGCAATCGAGAGGGAGCGTGTGAAGGCAGAGCAAGAAAAGAAGGCAGCTGAAGAGAGAGAGGCGAGGCGTAGAGAATATGAGAGGAAACTCGAACTTCAAAAGAAGGTTTGTGCGGCTGATTTTCTTCTTGGATTTTTCTTTACTAAATCCACGGTTGTAATTTTCAAGGAGAATAATTCGGAGGGAAGTTTGTAGTGCGTTTTATTGGGCATCTTTAAATTGCTAGCCGGAAAATTGGATATTTTGGTGGAAAAGCAGAAATAGAGGAAGGCTTGGTGCATGGTTTCATTCCAAGCTGGCGTATGTGGAACTGCGATTATCTGCTAAAGTGTGTCTTCATTTATTCGTATTGAATACATGAGGTTTGCTGCTGAATTGAAAAAAACGGGTTTTTTAATGGAACGTTTGAGGATGGGTCCCATATAAAAAATATTTATCCCTGCTTGCCAATTGTTTAAAAAGTTAGATATCCTAATTCGTCACTTGGCTTTTATTTTACTCTCTTCTCGGGTAATATCATCAAAAAGGAAGAATTATTTTTTCATTGCAGCGTTTGTTACGTGGAAAATGCGTAGAAATGATGTTCGAGCGTCTTTACACGGACTTGAGCGTAGTGCTTGCAAAAGATGCTTTGCGAAGGCTCGAGTTGCATGTCGTTGAAAAACTCGAACTCTCTTGGCTCAAAATCTTGGAGGATCAACAAAAGGTATCATTCTTTCCTGGAATGGGGTATCGCTTTAAAATGTATTTAAGGATACGCAATTGTTATCATTAGTGGGAGTTTGAATTATGTCTGTAAAAATCCTTTATAATGTATTGGAGCATTAGTTGATGTTGAGGCCAAGTTTATGGGAATTGTTCCTTTGATCGGCATGAGGCTGCATCAGAAAAAAATTGTGCTATTAGTTAATATTTTGTAAGATAAGCAGACAAGTAGCAATTTTGCGTGAAGTGTTTTGATGATATCTTTTCCCATTTGCTTCACCGTTTCATTCAAGAGCATGTTTTAGGTAACAAACGGGACAGGAAGTCTCATGAAAGCAGACGATTCAGAATCGAGAAATACTCCGACGAAACCGATATTTTCCGGTCTATCGCCGGTCAAATCAGTGCTAGCCTTGAGGTTCTTTTATTTTTGTTATGGGATTTATGATGAAGGAACTGCTATGAGAGGCAGTTTCATGGCGTTTTTATTAGAGCTAACGTTCGAAAAATTTGCTGCTGTATCGAATATGGAGATTTAAATATCGTCGCCAATGGATATGCCAGTTCAGTAGCACTGCATCGGAAAAGAGGAAGTCATACTACGGAGGCTGTCAAGATGCCATTCATGGGATGCTGAAGTGTCGCAAAGTTTCTCAGAAGGCGAGCTAATTGTCTGCAGATCTACAGCCTATGAAAAAAATAAAAAATAGTTAAGACTAATACAGGAATTTCACTGAAAAGAACAGTGTAAAGAGCACCTTACGGTGTCAGTAGATAGTGCACAGTTACAAGTTGAAAGATCGCAGAGAAATCTTTGAATGAATTGGCAATCTGTGCACTTTGAAATGGATGCGGACTCATGAAATCTGTCAGTTGAAATTGTTTGAGGCCAGAAGAGGCATTTCGTTTCATGTCATAAATGTTGGCAGGATCACAGCCGCTTCAAGGAATGGACGATTTTCTGTTATTTGATGGGATATCTGCCTGAATTTGGTCATTAATGAGGCCCCATTCATATATATGCAGAATTTAAGTCTTTCGCTCATTGCAAACTGATTTTATGCGTTCTCATTCGTCGACAAAAGCAGTACGAAAATAGTATCCTATTTCTTGAATGATGTTACGCAATTCGGCTTTCCCGATGTGAAACAGCACGTGAAAGAGATGGAAAAGATTGCGTAAACGTTCACGTATCAGTTGTTATCGTAAAGGCACTTTCTTTGGGGGCACATCTGATTTTCCTTTCCTCAGTCACCGCTGTTTGCTGTTGAAGTGCACGCCGTTGACGCATAAACCGAGCTTTGAGCATCATCGGATCTGTGGCTCGCAGAAAAGCTGATATTTTTCAGTTCCAGGCATCACTGATAGAAAATTAGTGGTGGGTCAGAACTATCGACGATGTCTCCTTGTGGGGAATTGTGGTAGAGTGCCTTTTGGCTCGTGATGATTGGAACTTTGCCGGTATAAAATGAGATTGATCAATGGGTACGCAGAATAGGGGTACAAGCAGACCGATTGTTCATTTAATGATTATAGGAGTTTGAAGTAACTGGCCTCATTGCAAGTGATCAACTGAAAGATCGTGAGAGATGTCTCGAAGGGGAGCGGGGGAGGGGAAGGGGTCGAGTTTGTAGAAGCTGGGAATGATTGTCGCAGAGATCTACGTCTCTTGCTTCTTAGGCTGCATTTTTTTCAAAATTCAGGCATCCTTTATCATTTCGATCTTGAAGTCCTTCCCGTTATAAATGAAGGAATGAATAGATTAAAGAGAACATTTAATATTTCAGCTCGAAGAATTCGCTGAACGAAATGGTGCGACAAGTGGCAGCACAGTCGAAAGCCGAAATGAGCGCGGCATTCGGACCGGATGCAACCGCCTTACTGGGCTCGGACTTCCTTTTCCAAGGATTTGGCGTTATCCGCAATATGCCATCGTTTAAGAAGGTTGGTGAATCGCAGCGTGGACGATTATTATCAATGGACACTTTCAGAAAATGTTCTGGAACATTTTACGTTCAGTTAGAAGAAATTGGTTTTGAGGTCTTTCGTTTTGTAAACGACAACATCAGTCGTATTTTAGTGTTTTACGATAGCAAAGAAAATAAAATAAAAACTGGCCACCAGTGTGATGAATTAGGTCGTTGGCTATAGCGAAGGTCTGGTCGTGGTACATATTTGAGTGCCTCAAGTACCAATTAGTGCTACAGAAGATCCAGCTGTAGAAGAAAATGGTCAGTGTGATGCGAAAGCTAGCATGGCGGCAGCTCTGTGTTTTTTCTCGAAGCCTGTGTGCCGGCCTTGTCAGCTGTTGGAGGAAGCATGTCGGATGCTCATTCTTTCTTTGTCTCTGTCCTCTTCTCCTCGTTCCCGACCATCATGTGTCGAATCTTCTTTCAACTGCTGATACACAGAAGTTTATCTGTCAGGTCTTTTTAAAAAGAGTGTTTAGCGCAAAATTTCATGATTCCGGTCATACTTCTGGATTGTCCCGGATGTTTTTGGAGGACGCGTGCCAACGCTCATGTTGAATTCGTTGGCGTTATCAACAAATTGCATCCCGTCTCAAACGTTAAGGTGTGGTTGGCTTCATAAGAAAAGGTGATATGCGCTTTTAATGATATGCTAATGTTCTTGAAGTATGCCGGAATTGTTTTCTAGAAAGTAGTGAGACCAGCCTCGCCACTGATTCGAGATCGATCCAGTGATTCAAGCAGGAGCAGGAGTACAGGTCGTAATGAAAATGCTGAGCAAAGTAGAAGTGTTAGCCGTGCCTCGAGCCCCACTAAGAGTGATGCTGCCAGCCGAGTGGCATCACGCCTTGACGTGGATGATGAAGAACATCATGCAAGGACACCAAAAAGGTAAACAAGTCAATTGCGCTTCTTTGGAGCCGTAGTCATTAAGTTTAAGACATCCGTCGAGGCAGTTGACTAGTCTTTATTGTCATCTCTCCCAGGCTATGTACCTTTTTTTGATTTTATGCGTTTGAAGAGTTCTTAGGAGTGAAGCAACTCAAGTAATAAGCAAACTCCAACCCGTCGGTTTTGTTCCGAGAGGCTTGAAGTAAATGTCAGTGTTTACCATGTTGCCTAGAACGAAGACATGGGATTTCGGTTTTGCAATATCAAAACAACGGACTTTCAGAAGGGTTCCGCAGACCTTGCAATTTCTTCCAGCAGGAAGCTTCCGTCAGAGAAAGAAGTTCCATTTCCATATTTCATCTCTTAGCGACTTGTAGGAAGACCCTCAAGCCTGTTAGATTTTGGGCACGAAAGAAGTAGGAGAAGCAAGGGGGTTATTTCGATATGTTCGGGAGGGAGATCCTCTGAACAAATTTTTTGTGGTGGTGATGGTTTAGTTCCACATTTTTTCGATGTTCGTATTCCACTTGATTTAGGCAGTTCGCTGTTATATGTCATTGATTGCTCTGATGGCCTGCTGAAGTATGGAGCATTATCAGCTACATAGGTTTTTTTGAGAAAAAGACGTTAGGACGTGAAGGCGCAGATAAGCTATTTCAGGAAGGTCATTCGTGGTAGCAAAAGCGAATCATCATCGAAGAGTAGTTCGCCCTCAAGCTCAAGCTCTCGCTCATCAAGTGCTTCTGTATCGCCAGCAAGGTCATTACGCGCTCGAAGTCCCTCTGTGTTCACTGCTGAATCTGGGTCAGAGCAGCAAGATGCGGAAATCTCGAGCTCATCAGAATATGAAGAATCTGTTGGAGGAGAGAGTGAAGAGATGGATGAGGAAAGCGATGTGGAAATAAGCGTCGAGGATAGTCCATTGGAGGGATCAGAACCGTCCAAGACTTCCATCAGCGGTGATCTATCGTTTTTATTTACACCATTTGACGATAGCAAAGTTTTTAGTCAAGCTGACTTTCTGTATCGCTGTGACACGATAGTATTTGCAGTTATTGAAATCTCCCGTTACCGATCATTGATGTGCAGTGACGGACTGTGATGCGGATGGCATGGAACGGTTCAATGCACAGACAGTGATTTATATTTGAGAAGGGGAGAGGTAGAAAGAAGAGTTGTTTTGTTTTGTTTTAAAAAATGTCAATCTAGATTTATTTCTACCTCTCTGAGCAAGGAGAAAGTTGCATACCTGATTTGGTGTCATTGAACCAGTTTCATCGGTTTCTTCATCGCATTCGAAGTTTTCAGTGAAAATATTGGTGACGTGGTGTTCACTTTGCAACTTTAGCCATTTGACAGGTTTAGCGTCCTCTTTTTCTTATCGTCGTCTTTGATTTTATTTGCGGCTTTGAGGTATTGAATCCTTTTCATCGAGTATATGTGACGAGATTTCGAGGGACAAAAGTGACTGTATGCCGGAGACTGCCTTTTTATTTTTTATATCGATCTATCAAAAGTACAGTTGAGTAGAAGCATCATTGCCAAGAATGGTTTTTAAGATTAATTGGGTGAAAAGAGCCCATAGAATGTCCCATTTGTGAATGATTTTCCTCCGCATTGTTTGCCAAGGAGTTTTTTGGTTCTTCAGCGTATTTTTAAAGTTTTTCGGTTCTTTTTACTCTCTGTTTGCTGTTTGGTAGCGTATCGTTGCTTGAAAAAACTGAACTCTGCAGGTGACCGTCGCTAGAAAAGGATTCTGCTAGGGAGAGAAACATAGAGAAGCGAAAAGTCGCCTACAAACTGCGTCGCGAACTAAATCAGTTTGATACGACAGATCAGCCCGTTCATGTTTAGAGGAGTTTCAGAAAGTCCAGCCACATTATTGTGATGCTTCTTAAGTAGTCGATGGCTAGAATTATCTATGTTTCTATATCGATCACTTTTATATTCCTTGTAAGATCTGCTTTTCAGACGAAATATTTGAGCAGTCGACAAGTGAGAAGGTTCTGGTGGAAGAGGATGTGATACATAAGTCGTCGAGTGCGCCGATGGTGGAAACGTGAGTGGCTGCATTTATTCTTTCTCACAAATATGAGGTTTTATGCAAACGTTTGATGGGAAGTGGGGAAATATGTTTTACTTTCCAAGATAATTTAGATTATACGGATGAGGAGGGGATATGAGCGATATAAAGGATTTGGAACTTAAATTTTCTTTGAATAGTTGGAAGAGAGCGATAGCTGATAGTTTTGTAACGTTGTTCCGATTGTTACCTAGTGATTTATCTGTTCATGGTTTTTTACTAGGGGGACTGAATTAACGAGAGGAACCTATATTTGCGATTCTGTTAGTCAGTTATGAAAGCAGTGTCGAACGTATTAGCTGCTATATCTTTGGTTTCCTTTTGAAGTATCCATAGCTGTTGAATAGGCGGTGACTATCATTTGCGCAAGTGGAGCCGTTTAAATGATTTTTTAATTCCGGAAGTCAAGCAGCGATTAATATAAAGGTATTTGCATTATGTGTGAGCATTCGATTTGATATCTTAGAGTTTATTTACCAAAGATGATAATCCTTACTGCTACACATTTTTGCCATCCGTTTTCTATGGAAACCTCTGCAGGTGAAGGGTGTCTTCTCTGTGGGCATGTTGCAAGGACTGTGCTTAAAGTCGTACATAATATGCTTAAAGGTGGTACTCATGCGGCGGTATTTGTAAATGTGGTCTTTATATTTCCTGAGATCAAAGTAGAGGAAGAGCTTCAGTTCGTTTAAAGTGGCCTTACATTTATAGCTATCTTTCGCTGTTCAGGTGATGCAGATACAGGCGTTCAGATATAGGCTATCCACATATTCTTGTACAATGAGGGAGCAGAACTTTAACTAAGTGGGACATTTTTCAGTTCGACATCGATAGCAACATTAAGATCAAGTTCGGCCATGGAACTGATGACCCGAAAAGCTGAAGATAAACCGAAGACACCAGAGGTTGTCCGCTTACGTTTGCCTGTTTGGAAATAACTCTCATTTAAGAAAGAAATATGCTGATGGATGAGGGTACTGTACGAGAGATGGAAATGTGCTGTTCAAACTGATACTGTTGTGGTCGTTGTGAAGGTATCACGGAAATGCCAAAGAAGCCATTTGTTGTTTATAAAGAAAAAGTGAAAGAGAATTATGTGATTTGTTTAAATATAGCCGTTAAGAGGTTAGTCTTCGGTATCCAGAAGTAGAATAGTACTTCGCTTGCTTCTTAGTTGCGTGTTCAGCTGTCTTCCATCAACGTCTCTGCCGATTTCTGTGTGCTTATAGCCGTCGCAACACAAATACTCTGTTTAAAGTTGCGTCTGTGTTTATTTTAGGCACCGCTTGTCAACGTTGAAAGAAAAAATTCCCCTAGTTGTGGAAATTCATATTTGTCTATTTTCTGGCTTGCCAAACTTTTTCCGTCCATTTTCTATGAAAACTTCTGCGGGTGAAGAGTGTGTACTTCTGATATTGCTCATCCGTTACCTTAGTATTTGCTGAGCAGTTGAAAGTATTGCCTCAGTAGTTACTGGGGCTTTCTTAGCATTCCATTTTCTGCTTGTTCAAGGAATCCGAATAATCGATTTATCAAACTTAGCTGCCGAAATATGATGCGCTTCGGAGTGACCATTGCTACTTCATTGACGAATCGACACGGCGCAAACGCCCTGATGCCGATGAACAGATGGTGGAGAAGAAAAATATTGACGCGGGAAAATGTACGGTCTTCATGCAGAAAACGCTGCAGTCAGAGGCGGTCAACGACGTATCAAAGCGGCCGGTATCACCGAGTGTTGTGCATTTGAAGGCGGTCGCTACGGAAGCTCTTGCCACCTTGTCCGCGATACCGACGGTAGCACCAACAGCCATAAAGAAGGCGAGACGAAGACGTGTTAACAACGAACTTGCTTCAATTTTACCACCTCCGGTTGATGTATCACAACTTGCGGCGTCAGATCTCGACATGGCGATGATATATGATAAGCGAAGCGATGAGGACGAACTTGAAATTCTGTACAAATTCCAGACGGTCATTATAATTTTCTTTAGTTCTTTTTTGCTTATAGAAAATACTTAGGGGGCATGACGGTTTACGGGTTGAAAAAGATTTTATCGCACAGAGAAGGCGATGTACGCAGAAGAAATGATTAACTTATAGGTGAGGGCCAGAAAACTTGCATTTGAAACATTTCACTTAGGTGACATTTTCATGTCTTCTGATATGCAGTTCGGTGTCAGATGAGCGTTAAATTCGACGTATTAGTTCTTAACTCATCTGAAACATTTATGTCTCATCCGCAAAGTTTACAGTTCCATCGCCTGACTGTTTAACGGCGAGATGAGTGTTTGTGGTGATTCCACTGAGAGGGTTCTTGTAGTTGCATTTGCCTAGTGAATTACATCATTTCTCGCTGCTAGGATTAGGGAGCTGCTCATCGTTATCTTAATATTTGCCGAGCAACTGAAAGTATTGCCCCGGTAGTTATTTGTTAAATGGGAAACGAAGACATTGGAATAAAAAATTTTTTAAACTCCTACCGAGATATTGTTATCGATGCATCATATGATTGAGCTGTTGCAAAATGAGGTTGTATTTGGAAGGTTGTGATAGAAGTGGGTTATGGGTTATTTTAGGATGGCATAGTGGATTCAATGGATAGAGGAGGTAGGATCGAGAATATTTTCGATAAAGAATATCATCAGTGGGGGGGAGGGTATTTTTTCTCCTAAAAATTCAGTGGGAAAAGGCAGGGTTTATTTATTTATTTATTCATTTTTTGAGAACTGAGGAGAAATAGATTGAAATGTGGGGATTGTCTAAACGAGTGGGTAGCATTCAACTGAATGTTTCGCACGCGAGGATTGCGCCATTTCATAGGTAAAAATTTGGGAAAATGGAACTTCTTTGTAATGGCTTTAGAAAATTTGAGGATAAACGATTCCGTGTGCATTACAGCCTCCATGTTTTCATCTTGCAACTTCGCATTGTGCCCCACATGGAGATATTCATTTATAGCAGGTCTCATTTGGCTTGACGTTACCTTTGTAAATAATAATTGCAACTGGATGTCTTCTTACGCGAAGTGCATAATTTCAGGAGGGTTTCGATAAAGAAGATTTGAAATATTTGGAGAGGGCATTCTATGAAATGCAGAATGATGGGACAGCGACGTGGCAACGAAATTTGTTTTGGGTGCCTCCTTGCGAAACACCAGTCGTCAAGTTGCTCGTAGGCGTTTTCTTCTTCTTTTTTCCTATTGCAGCCATTTTTTTCGAATTTTTTATCTGCAGATTTACGCATTTTTCGGCCTCATTGACTGCCGTTGTGCAGCAAAATCCTCTCGATATCAACTTGGGATGTTTGGGTGGCCGATTGGTCTAAATTGTTGAAATTCCAAAGTGCCGTTTCTTGGTTTTCTCTCGTATTTTCAAAAGTGGCATAATTGTTGTGATTTTTGCAGGTAAAACCACGAAAAGTTGGTAAAGTTGAAATCTTTTACGATGATCCTGAGGTGAGTATCATTTATAATTTGATTGCGCCGTTGATGTTGCAGATTTCAAATAGAAATCACGACATCTTTTAGTTTCACCCTATAGGATTTAATTAAATATTGCCCTTTTATTTAAAATTCATTTAATTTAATTCAAAATTTAATTTAATATTATAGGAAATGTAATTTAATATTACTCTAGATTTAATATTACCCTATAGGATTACCCATTTCCTTGTAATGCGTAGGGAATGTGAATATACGTTAGAAACGTTATTTTGATCGCCATCGTTGAGTTGCCGAGTTTATTTGTGGAAGGGAGGTGTGCGGGAGATTGGTTCCTAGCATAAATAGGATGTTAAGGGAATTTTGCCGTCACTTTCCAAGGTACCGTTATAGTTTTTGCATATAGAAATAACTGTGAATAACTATGTTTTATATGTATGCATTAAATTGTTATAGGGCATTATTTCATTTGCTCGTTTGAGTGTTTTTTGTGCCGTTTTACGTCGGCTAAGATTACTATTTAAGTGATGTGAATTCGAAATCGGCTACTGATGTGAGTTATGAGTTGCAGTTGGCCGGTGTTCAGCCGCATTCAACGGGATGCGCTCGTACTGAGGGATATTATAAGCTCACTCACAAACAGAAGCGTGGAGTTCTGAGACGTCCTGGAGGATTCCAGGATAGGACAGTGATCAGTGAAAGAGTTAGTCCTTATCTTTAACTCTTTTTTTATACGGGCCGTTTTCTAGATTCGAGTGAGAGGCACGGACGTTGCTTGTGGTTTTAAAGAGGTGAGGTGGATAAGAGCGAATCTGTTTGTTTTTTGGTATCTTTTCTGCAGGTTCATAGCCCTAGGCTGTAAACTATGTCTTCAAAGGACGCCTTTGTTTGACTTCCTGTCCAAAATGACCTGAGAGTTTAAAAAATGCAGCCTGAATTTTGCATGTATCAATTGAGGAAGTAATAAAAAAAGTGCGTCAGTGTAGAGGACAAGGGAAGGTTTAAGTATAGAAGCTGTCGAAGTTGAGCAACAGTATTCATAAAGTCAGCTATAAATGATAGGATGAGACGACAGTTCGACACATCGTGCAAGCGACACGTGAGGCACGATCCGATAACCGCCGTTTGTTGACATCGATGGGTGAAACATCCTCAGTTTTCTTCAAAGTCAACCAGCTGAAGGTAAGTATTTCCTATGTCGGTGAAGTGTAGGTATAACTTCATTCCCACACGACGTTTCATGAAGACCAGATTGTTGGCTCGTTGTTTTTTCATTGAAAACATCATAATTGTTGGCTTTTCTAAGTTATACTCTTCTCATTTCATGAGAACTAAATCGTTTTACAATGCATATAATAGGGTTAATTTCTCATTTGATTCAGTGCAAGTTGGTCGTAGATTGCTGGAAGCATTCAAATAAGAAGTGAAATTGCAGTGCTTTGTGGGTGGGCAGATATTTCAGGATTTTATTTTATAGTTCGTCTCCATCCTGAGAACACATCGCAAAACAGCTAACGTTAGGTCCATTTTTAAATGACCTCTTCGTTTTTGCATATATGACAAACTAAATTTTTGTTTATATCTGTTTACGGCATGCAGTCTGCTTCCATAGAATAAGAGAAGTATAGTGGAATAATCTTTCACAGAAATGTGGTTTATTGTTGGCGAAGTTCTTGCGGGATAAATAGGCTGCTGGTTTGCAGTACCGCAAGAAGATGATCAAGTTTGCGCGATCCCGAATTCATGGATGGGGACTTTATGCATTAGAACCAATCACACCTGACGAGATGATCGTCGAGTACGTCGGTCAGAAGATTCGACCGACAGTCGCAGACGAAAGGGAGAAGCGATACATTCGCAAAGGAATGGGCTCCAGTTATTTGTTCCGTATCGACTCGGATAACGTAAGTGCGATTGGCTGCTTTCTGTTGCTCATACTGAAAATTTTCATTATGAAGGCGTTCGGTATTCTGCGAAAATAGTAGAGATGCAGTAATTTTTGGCTTACAATTTCACCAGCCGCTCATTAGGAAGAAATTCATCCATTTATGTGTTATGCAAAAAGAGTTAGTGATCTACACTCAAAGTAAATATGATAGTATGAGTTAATCTTGAATTTTTTAATATATCTTTGTGCAAATATCAGTTTTCTTTTAAAATACGGGTTTTCTTGTTGCTTTTTTAGTTATTTTTTTGTATGAGTATAGGTTCTCATTAATAATTAGAGTTTCCTTTAAAGGGAAATTGTAAATAAGTGGACATTAACTACTTGTAAAGGAAGTTTGGTTCAGTTCTTGTTAATTTTACCTAATTTTTAACAAGCTTTGAACGGATTTAGCTCAGTCGGAAGGGATTCACGAGTTTCCTGTTGTATTGCTTTTTTTCCGTTTTTAATTATACATCAGAATATTTATTTATTTATTTATTTATTTTGATCATATCGACTATTCTTTTTTCGTTATGATCATATTACGAGGTTCAAATAATTTCAAAGGTGGGGAAACGATCAGTGATTACAATTGTTTATTTGCATCCCGTTTTATATCTTCAGTTGCTTTTAGGTGATCGATGCAACGAATATGGGCAATTTCGCACGTTTTATAAATCATTCTTGTCAGCCGAATTGCTATGCGAAAGTCGTCGTAGTAGATGGCGAGAAGAGAATTGTGATCTATAGTAAGACATCGATTAATAAAGGCGACGAAATCACCTATGATTACAAGTTTCCGATTGAAGAGGATAAAATCGATTGCCTATGTGGTGCGCCCTCTTGCCGTGGCACGTTAAATTAACGGGTGCATCTCCATACGGTCAGTGGTCATTTGCATTTATATATGCGGTCGCTAATCTGCACAGTATTCGTGGTGGCATTTTCATTCAAATCGACTTAGTGAAGATGGTTGACCTAAGGTGAAAGTAAAATGGATGAGCCGTGGTAACATCAGTTTATTTTCTTTTGAATTCATAACGTGAAAACGGTGCAGGTGATCTTTTGATCAGCATGCCAGATTTGCATAAAATTCGAGACAAGGGAAAGGATCTAAGATTCAGGATCTATGAAAGTTTTAAAAACAACGTTTACTGAAATTTATGGCCTTGAATAGGGAGTTGGATGACGAGATAAAGGTGCGTACCCATCGATATACTCTTGGGCTCTTTGTCTTTCTTGTTTCTGGTGCAAGTCGAGCTAAACTGTGCTATAGGCCAGGTGATGGCATCTCAGATCATGTACCTCATTCAACCTGGCCAAGTGTGTTTGGTGAATTTGTGTGTATGCTCGACGTTATTCGTTTTACTTTTCTGTGATGCTGATATGTTATTACCTCTTCGCTGTTGAGAATCTGCAAATCTGTTGTATTATCAAAATTTGATCCGTGCAGCTTGATGATATTATAATGAAATTTGTTGATATTGTTTATGATTTGCCCAAATCATTGAGGAATATCGAAAGACCTCATTAAGGAAGCTTATTTTTGCTGATATGTCTGTCGTTAATGTGCTCTTGTTATAATTTTGCCCGTGTCTCCCATCTCGATTAGTTCTCACTTTTGAAAATAGAAATTTGGCTCACAAGAGAATTTGTTGGTTGATTGTTCATCTCTGCAACGGACGTTACTTTTAACTTATCTTCCCCACTATGAGATATTTCAGGTGAAGAGATAGTTCATTGAGCTCTCATATTCATCTAGGAAACGAATCTCGAAGAATTCTACAAAGTGGGTTGCTTCTTGCTCAATATGAAGTCTTCAGATCGTATAAAATGTGTGTGCTTATTTCTTATAAATCTCTCGTTTCTATCGTATTGTAGTCTTTACAATGTGATATTATTATTTATTACATCGATATATGTATATTTTAATGTTTTTCTTTTTGATTTACATATTTGAGAGATTCATATGAAATTCTCGTTGAGGGATTTTACGCTGTGTTTCTTTTGAAGTTTGCGAAGTGATTCGAGGCTCTCTAAATTTGAAAAATTAAGGAAAACGACTTAATTAATGATTCATTTCGACAAATTATTGTCGTATAATAAGTGAAATTATTTTAGCCCGTTATAGATAGGCAACCATCTTATTTGGCCGAAATTTGCGGCTAGCAAATATATTTGATATGTTTTCCCGAATTTCCAGCCTACGAAATAGAGCATTCCGAGAACTTTTCCGCTCATCGTTAGGATAAATGCACAAACGAAGGTTCATCAAAGGTACAGCGATAAATAAATCGTTCATACGTGGAATGGAGTGAATATATTGAAGTAGTTTTTAGTAATGAGTCAACTTATTGCTGTAGAAAGGCTATAGTTAGTTGACATTATTGATGGTTGAGAGGGCATAGATTAGGGAACTGAGCATTTAATTCTATTATGTATGGAAATTTAATTAATGTAGGAACAAGGAGAAGAATCAGAGGGGAGTAGAGAGGGAAAGCAAGGACTTACTCCATCGAGGCGAGGAATATGTGGTAGCAAATATTGGTACTTCGCTATTCTAAATGTGAAGTGGAACTTGCAGTTGATTTAAATAATGATCATAAATTCGGCTGATAGAAGTGGTATATATTTGAATGGCCTGTAAAATGCTCGTAGAACGTGGCCATGTTGTACGTTTTTCTTTGCTTTGGTCGATATTTGAATTGAATATGTTTGGCTATCGGCAATTTTATATTGCTGTTTCCTTGAATGGTCATTTATGAAGGGACGTTCATGGAATTGCGTCTTTAAACATCGTCGATGGCGGGGATGAAATCATACTAGACCGGTGTGACCAATACGATGTCCGTGATCCAGTTGGCGCTGTTTAGTTTTCTGAAAGGGACATTTCTCGATGAAACTATTGCAGCTAAGTTGAGGATCGCCCTGCCAAGTGTAGTGCAAGTTATGGCGCAAATTATTAGAAAAATGGTACGTGGAAGTTTGAAATAGATGTGGTACTTTAAGCGGATATAACCGTCATTCAGAATGGTATCGGATCGATTTTGTTGGAGAAACCGGCCCATCTGTAATCGTTTCAACTGTCAGTATAAGTGAACGATGTTTCTTTTGACTTTCTTTTCAGTTTGTACGAATGGATTCGAGCATATGTGGATGGTTCTCACCGATTCCTCTCGGGTCTGATAGGGAAGTGGCCAGGGATTTTATCCAGGATTTTTGTTCTGACGCGGAAATGGTGGGAAGTTTCCACCGGGACTTTCAAGCAGATAATTTCTTTTTTCTTGAATGAACGTCGTCTGATAATGATTCTGTTTATTGATTTTGCAACGTTAGTGGCATTTTGACTGTTTAGAATGCACTGCTTGAACTACTAGTTGCGGGCGAAGTGTGCATTTCTAATAGAAAGAAGGGTTCCCGTCTAGTGCGAATTCTTAGCTTACTCGTATGTGATATTGTGCAAACGGCGAGAACGAAAGGAAAGGAGAAAAGAATTTCTCTATGTAATATACGAATATTTTCCAGAAAGTTGATGGATTCTTTTTTCATTTTCTGGATGTGGAGTTGAAGGAAAAGATGGGTTCATTTCGTATAAAGAATCCAGAATTTCTGTTTTTTTCTGGAATTTTGACGAATTTTCCATTCCGTTTCCATCATATAGGTGGTGATCCTTGTTTTCCGGGAATGAGTATATGGATTCGCTTTCTGTATTTATTGGTGTTCCATTGAATTGATTTATTAAAGAATATAAGTGTTATTACATAAATTGATAAGTAATATTTGAGATATTGTTATTGTTATCATCTCTTTTCTTTGCCGATGTGTTTCTTTTTCGAGTTCTTTAAGGAATATTCTTTGGAAACAGTGTTAAAAGTGATTTTTTGTCTATTTCTCTGATGATATATGTATAATTGGTTCATTTTTATTCGTTAGTGCTTTCTTGGGAGTCGTCACAGTTGTTGTCGATGGGAATAATTCTTAGTTGAATTATTCCCATCGACGATGATAACGCTTCCTATCATAGAAATTTGCCATCCTCGCTGAAATAATCCGTTAAACTGAAAGGCCAGGAAAAAACTGAAAAGTTTGAACATATGATCTCGTTGTCGTTGTTTTAGATCGATGTGACGTCAGCTTATAGCTCCTGCTCCTTTCTCCGGTCGCGTTTCACCTCGCCGTCCAACCCTCTGCGCTCCTAATCCCTTTCCTCCTGCGACCGCATGATAGATGGAGAGAGTGCTCTCAGCTAGACTATAAAATCTGGCATATATATCGCTGTGCGCCCCGTTTAACACTCGCTCATTCATCTTACTCTTCCGTTGTGAGGCGCAGTGCTTTATGCTGCAATAAAGTGTTTCACACTGAAGGAATTTGCTCGTTGCCTTTTCTGCCCCTTAAATGCGTATCGTCACCATAAGTATCTGATATATCCCTCGTTATTCATATCTGCTATTCCACAAATACTTTTATATCTTTTTACTGCTATGGAGGGAGGTAATATTTACGTAGGAATTTTTGAATTTTGCGAAGAGTGATTAGTGGCAATATATGCCCTTCGAACCTCTTTCTGGGGGTTAATTCTTAACTCTTCCTCTCTTACAATAAGATATCCGAAACTGTTTCGTTGATATTGGGTGGGATCTATACAGCCATCATTTCCTCTCATCTTGCATGGAAGCAGCTCTCCAGATACGGAAAGAGTTTTACTGAAGCAAGAGGTAGGGAAGAAGAGTGGTAGGCAAGTGGGCGCTGTGCTAGTAAACACCTACAAACGATTCGGGGAAATTGAATGTGGCTGATTCCGCTTACACGACACACAAGTATATATTGGTGGCGGTGTAGAATGGGGGACTGCGACTCCATTACGGTGCCGGAAGAGTGTTACCCGAAATTTTATCAGAAAAAGCTGTTCCCAAGGTACCTCTACGGCGCCCTCGGATCGGCGTTTTCAAAAGCAGCAGTTTAACAGTGAGGTAACCCAGAAATTCACCCAAAGGACGGGGGCAACAATGAACCGAGGATATAGCATTTGAAATTTGCAAAGATTTCAATTGCAGTCTGATGAGCTGTTATCACCTGCCAGTACATGTAAAGTGTGAGAAATACTTTAGGTGCCTTTATCTGCCTCGGTCATTGTTTAATGACTGGAAACGGCATTCTTGAATGGACGTTAGCTGGAGTGTGAAATTACACGACTGCGGTAATTGGCGATGAGTACGATTGAGGTAATTAGAAGCGGTGCTAGTTTTAGCATTATCAGGCAGGTAGACAAGGGAGATAGGCGATGCGGTAGCACATGAAGACTGGTGGTAGTTACTTGGAGATATTTTAGGTAAAATGAGATGGAATTATAGTGACGAAAAAATGCCCACATAAAGCGGTGATTAAGCAAACCAGGTGGTTCCATTTTATGGCCTGCAACGATGCTTAGCGGAATTTTTGAGTAGGGTAGAGGCAAAGCCTCCATTGATGATGTTTCAGTTGGTTTTCGAACTCTGATGCATCGCTTCTGAGTATTGAGTGGGATTTTCCATTGGAAAATTTGGAAGATTCAACTCTAAGAATTGTGATGTTGGACGTCGAATCATGTCGAATCCCCTCGCTTTTTTTGAGGATCATCGGAAGCGTCTCCGATTGTTTTCGCACCTCTCCCAGTTATTTCAAATATCGGCTATTTATGTAATTTTGTATATTTATGTACGCCAGTTGACAAGTGTAGTTGTACGTGACAACATGTTAAAATCAAATCAATGAAGTTGAAATTTCCAAAGTTTTTCAGCGATCGGGTCATTGCCGGTTATTTCGTCGATAATTTATTATGTATCGTCATTGCCGGAAGTTACTCTCATGCTCAACATTTCTATTTGGTGAACGTCCTTTACATGTAACCTCTTGCTTGGCTGCGTTTAAAAAGGGACGTGGTACTGGTGATCAAGGTGAACCTTTTTCTTCGTTTTTATCAAAATTACAAGTCCATCTTTAAATCTTCCAGGGTTGAAATGGTCATTGAAATAGAATTTACCTTTGAATTTCAATTAAATACATGAAGTATATGAGGCTAGATCCTTATCGGGCGACCGTGATCGATTTTAACTCATAGTGGGAGGGGGTGGGGGGGATGGGGAGAGGGAGGAGGGAGGGGATTATTTGAGAGAGTTTCTGTCTATTTCGGCAGTGGAAGTTTAGCGTTCTTGCACCGTGAAAGTGTAAATGAGTGTTATTTGAATTATATTTGAGCATTCATGTGATCGATTGTTCCGTTTTAGTGAACTAGCATATGAAGCGCACGATGTGTTATCGGTTTCAGATGCATCTGCAGTGAGAAGCAGTTATTGTATCTCTTTTTTTTCTCTTTTTTTGTGTTGTCCACTTTGCTCGGGATGTTTAGATATTACAGATCTGCGATATTCCTTCCTTCTTCGCTCGTCGCCTAATTCAACTAGCGAAGTATGCGAGCATGGCGACATCAGAATGGCGTTTACAAAAATCTGAATATTCACGAAACATCGAATTTTTCTCGGAATTTTTCCATATTTTCGGAAGCGTCTCTTTCGAAAATTTCACATTCGGAGCTTGCTGACGAAATTTTGGCAATTACCTGAGGACGCAAAAATTTTTGCAGCGGTCTCTAACTACTAGGGCACTTCAACCACAGAATTACCCACATGTTTGGGCAGATCTACCTGCTAATTGTTACCCTCAAGCTGCTGTTCTTTGACGCACATTCAACTTCAATAAAAATTCCATCTTGACCGAAAGACTTCAATTGCTATACGCCAGATTTTTTTCACACTGTAGGTGGTTTCCACTGAATTCCGTTTCCAGTCCGGTTTCTACCGTTATCTATCTGCCGAGCAAAATCTCGTTCGCTGATCAGCACTTTCTGAGGAACCAAATCGGTAAGGAGAAGGTTTTACGCCAGTTTTAGCAACTTAACTTAGCATCGCTATTTTCGAATAATAACATTGCCTGCGTGCGGAAACAAAATAAGTGCAGAAAACTTCTCGCTCCGGAGTTCACTGCAGTGATGCTTGCAAGTGACGTAAGTTTTTGCAGGTTCTTGTGGTGAATCTGTGCGCACTAGCCTCAGTATGTGCGATGTCAGCTTTCTCACCAAATTTCCGTGTTTTTTTGCTATTTCGATTTATCATTGGATGCTTTGTTGGTGGCGTTAACACGTAAGGAAATACTCAAATAATGAAGTTTTCTTTTATCAATGAAAGTTTTGAAGAGAATGTGGTCAGAACTCACGATGCCGAAGGTGATGAAACACTAACAAATGAGCGTTGGTTGAGCAGAGCAGCCGGCGCTAGCAGGAAAATCAAATTTTTCTGGAAAATTTGTATGGCCACGCTGATCACTTAAATTATAGAGCGGTAATTTTACTTAATTAAGTCTTTTATTGATATTTCGTGGAATTGCTTGTTTAGATGAAAAAACGCAGAAAGGTCTATGGTAGTTCTGTTCGATGAAGCATGTAGGTAATTTTCCTTGTGCAGAGAAATCTGGCTTCATTTTTATGTCTAAAAAATTCACTCTGGTTGTTTACTGTCTTCTGATTGGTGTAAAGTTAAGCTGTTTTTTCTTTTTTTCAGGGTTTGGGCAGTATTTATAATAGAAAATTTACCAAGGGCACATCGATTTTGGCTATGTACGTTGATAACTTGGGCGCCGAATTACGTTGTACTTGCCTTTATTGCTTACATTACCGCCGAATGGCGAATACTTGCTTTCATCTGCGCTCTACTTTCTCTGCCTGGAATATTACTGCTCATTTTGTGAGTGTTAATTGGGCTTTTCTTCGATTGTCTGATGTTTTATCTCGTACATATTTTTAATCGTTACGCAGGTTAGACGATCGAAAGAATTGCCAATTTAAGCCTAATTAAAATAAAAGTAAGAAGTTCGAATCAAGTAAAAAAATCGTATTAGCGCAGTTACTTTCTGTTGCTTGAATAGATCGCTATGATGAAATGTCTTTTGAATTCAGTGCTCGTAATAAATGAAGAATAGGGGATTTATTTGGAAAATTTCCTCTTATTTCCGATTATAGAATCAAATATCCTCTGCCTCCATTTATGCGGAATTAATCTTTGCCCTGCAAGATGCAAATTTTCCACTTCTAAAATGGGCAACTTTTCTTCCGTATCGAATGGTCTTCTGTTTAAAGAAATTGGTAGTCCTCTGTCTGTATCGACTGTTCGGTTGAAATCTCTCGTCTACGCAGGCTTTCGTTTTAATGAACTTCTGCGCAAACAACAACAAAGAAAGGATTAACAACAGCCAAAAAGAAACCAGCCCTCATTCAGCCGACGTCCGATGAAATATAACATTGGTTCGTCAAATAGAGCACAGCGTGACGTTCCTTTGGATGGTGTTTGTAATCGCGTTAAAGACTCTCACTCAAATGTGTTGGGTGTCATTAAAGTTTGTATTCGAGCATGAGAATGCCTAAACAGTGCCTCACCAGGCAGTGTCAAATTCTACTGTGATTACACCGTTGCAGTAATCAATTCCGTAGCAGGTCATACTGCTACTGTTTGATGCAGTCCAGAGGTTACTTCGAATTATGATACTCTATTAATGCGATGTTCAGATTAGTAAGAGAAGAGCAGTGATGCAGATCACACTCAGTATGACGTGTCATCAAAAACATACCTGACCCCTCATACAGCAGAACTGAAGTGATCTGCGTTGAAATCAAGGGGAGGAAATGGTAGGAAGCTCTAACACAAATTTCTTCCAATAACTAAAGAGATCGTTTTAGCTTCCTGTTCAAGGATCTCGAGATTTCCCCACTCTCCTTCTGTTCCCTTTCACTTCCCCTCACCAGGATGAAATTTCCAAAAATGTGTTCTCGTCCTCACACCCGAAAACCTCAGTTACGAACTTTGTTGATGATCTTAAAAATGTCTGAAATGGCTATATCGAAAAGCGTTTTGCATCATCATTTTCTTTCAGAAAGTGACGTAATAACCAAAATCTGTTTGTTTGAGAATGCTTCAGTTCTCAGTTTGACGACGATGTGATAGGAATTAGGGTAAGGTACTACTAATTCATGAAGGGACTTTTCTGTGTATTCATTTGAGGAGTTCTTCTTTTGGCAATATTTTATATTGATATTTTGCAGCGTGATACATGAGAGTCCACATTATTTGCTACAGAAAGGACGCTTGAAAGAGGCGATTGATGTTCTTACTGCCATTACTTCGTGGAATAATGAACCGGTCGGTTATCTTTTGCAATAAGCAGACATATTTATTTTTTGAAATATTCGATAAAAACTTTAAAAGTTCGATTATCATAGGAAACTGGTCGCATTTATGGAAAGACAACGTGAAGTCTTCTTTGCAAAATAAGAATGCAAATAACACTTCTTGCCGAATTTTATAATTTCCAAAGTAAATTTTCTTTTGTTGTTGTGTATAGGAGTTCGGTTTTTTTCGTCAAGTATTGTCACATCGTAATTTACGGATCTCCTCTTATTAAAAAGATATAAAAGGTGCACTCAAAACCTTTAAGTAATCAGTAGACCAGAGAAGGTCCTTGAAAGAACTAAACGCCGTTAATTACTAATGGCGAAGTTTTTCGAAGGCGCTGTCAGCTTAGACCACCATGGGAAGGTTATGCATGAAAAATTATGTTCATGCTTTAGAGGAAGTTAACGAGAGTCTTTTTCCAAGATTAGAGACAGGAAATCTTCCAGGAAAATTTCAAACACTCACTACGTAATCCTCAAGTTCTATCATTAAAAGTGAGGTCTTGAAATTTTGTCAGCTAACGGACAGAGGTTTTTCCAAAGTTTTCAAAAATGAGCAAAAAACGGTCTTCACCGTACTCAACAGTTGACGATGTTCATGGCTACACGAATACCGTATTTTTCGAAATAACCATCTCAGTGGCTGTGGAGCGTTCCTCATCGATACATACGTATATAAATGCCTGCTTCAGTGGTTCACATGCTTACATTATAGATCTCCAGCCGCGAAATTGCGGAGCTGGTTGCTTGGGAAGCGTCGAAGAAGAACACTGTAAAGACCGCCATCACCATAAAGCAAAATACATACTTGGATTTGTATCGGACTCGAACGCTTGCCGTACATACCATTGTTACTTCTTTTGGCTTGTAGGTGCATGAACAGCTACCAAATTTGATATTTCTCATCATATCTTCAGAAGTCTACTCGTCAAATATTTTTTCAACATTCGAAGGGATACATCAAAGTGCTTAAATAATAATCTAAAGTCGTTGGAAACAAGAACATCGAGTGGATGAAATGCACACATTTTGAATCTATAATCCAGTCGTTTTATATCGCTATGAATTCTTTTACATAAGCGGAAGTTTCTCATCAAAATCTCTTCATCATTTTGCTGACATATATGAAAGTCCGACCCTAAGTAATCGACCCCATCCGTTGAATATCGTCCAAAGATCGTAAAATTGGAATTATTAGGTTCGTTCGATCTCCGTATTTCCATTCGTAGATCCCATTCAGTGTTTTTCTTTGTGGATAAATTTCAGAACTATTACCAGCCGTTTCCCATAACAGTTAAGCTAAATTATAAACTTGTTTGCATTTATCTGAGTGGTAAATCTCTGTGAGAAGTCTTATCGGAAGGTACTTATATCACCAAAGAGGTTTCAGTGTTGCCGCTAACTGTGTTACATATTCGTTGGTTTTCAATCTCTCGATTATTGAAGGTTCTCTCTACGTTAACACCGCACTTAGTGGAGCGCTCAGATATGCGATTGGCATTGCGGTGGGTTGCCTTTGAAGCTATGGACTTTCGGGTAGAACTCCCATGTTGGCATTTTTTGTGTTTGAAAGGTTGCAAACAAAATGCCGAAGGCTAATGTGACGGGTGACTGGCATTCATTTCTGCTTCTCTTTCCGCGCAGAGTATCATTACTTGAGCCATATTGAATTTCTAATGTCGTGGGCGCTTACAGTTTATCGTGGAACTCCGATTAAACAACATTTCGTGTTGAGATTGCTTAGCTTTTTAGTCGGCGATGTGAGCGTGGAAATTTGCGGGGTTGAGAGTGCGGGAGGATGGATAGTTGTTAACTCGGAATTTCAAAGGGAATGGATGTCTGAAAGTTAATAGCCAATCGATTTTCTCTCATAAATGTCATCGGCTCGATTATCACCTCCGATGGAATAATATATTGCAAGAGAAATTGTAGTTGAGAAAAAACATCGTGAAGAAAAGAATTGATTGTATTGGGCTTGTATACTTATTTGAGAGAATTGAGGCTTATATTTAGAGAGATGCGATATGAACGAAATTTTGCAAGATCCGTAAACATTTCATAGAGAAAACACCGAATTTCTATTTTCGAATGATTATCGCATGATAAAAGTCTTTAAAACTCTGATAAGACAAAAATATATGATGACGAATTGAAGTGATTTCCACCATGAATTATTGCAGATAGCAGTTATCGACTATACGTGTGTCTGTGCTGGCCGTAAAATTATCCACGTAGGTTCAGTGGCTGTTATTGTCGCATGTCTAGGCGGCATCGTATCATTGCTTCACTATGGTCTGTCTCCTCTCTTTCTGGCTCCAACTTCTTTCTTAGCTGTTGATTTACAATGATTCCATATTTTTAAAAGATCAGCGGTATATTTATTATAGTAGAAGAATAGGGTATAGTATCTGAATGTTCATAATGAGAGTAACTCCTGTTCGTAAAGATGACAAATTATTTATTGCTTTTCAATGGTTAAAAGCAAGCATTTTTCTCGCAACATATACTGTTGCGTGACTGTTGAGCTATTGAATATCCTGGATCCGGATATGCTTTCTTAATGTAAGGTAACATAATGTTTTCGTATGCTATAGACAGATTTCAATAATAATATATGAAACCGTTGTAGCTGTAGTTGCAAGTTGCAAGTCGCAAGTGTTTCAAGTTTTTGGAGGAAATAAACAATCGAAGAAAAGCATTTAAAAAAGCAAAGTTTTAATGTTTCATTTATAGACTCGGTTGGATGGTTGTAGCGATGTGACGGTGGATCGTGTTTTATTTATTTCTGTGCTGTGAAATGTTTCGTTGTCCCCTCATCGTACGTTTAATGTGCAACGAAAAACACCTCTCGATGTTACATATGCAATGTGTAGCGTATATGACGTTTAGTATGCACTGCTCTCTTGCGCATGTTGGTACTGACGATAAATGCTTTGCAAATGAAAGATTCAAAAGAAAGTAAGACCATGGGAAACGAATGAAGTATTTTACCAAACTACGTTCATACCAAGCTAAAGCAAACTATGCAGAAGAAATTATAGAGCTTGCCGATATCCATGGCAATCTTATTCGAATGTTCACCTTGACATCATTTGGCATGACTGGATCCATCTTTACCCAAGTAGGTTTCAACTTTTCCATCACCTTATATCTTCGTGGTGCAGATAGCTGAAGTTTTAATGGATTTGTCTCGCTTTAACGATATTATTTCGTAATTAATGTTCCCAATGTTGAGAATGTTTTCCTTACATTGGCCAGTTAAAGTGTAGGGTGACTGTTGCACTGGGCCTATAACCCTACATGAAATAATTATCTAATGCCCACTATACGAAATGATTATCACCGGAACATCTATAGGATAAATTCGAATTAAATAAGGAAATGAATTTTCAATGAAACTGTTGTTTGCTCATTGATCGGTTTACAATGAAATGCATACGATTTTACTAAATGTTTAATGAATCACCTAAAGATTTAACTTTTAGCTTTCGCTTATTTCGGCGGAACTTTTCCCGACTCCGCTGCGTAATTTAGCGAATGCTCATGGCAATGTTTTCTCGAGGGTCGGCTCCGTTGTGGCGCCATCAATTTTTGAACTTGTAATCTCTTTAAAATTTCTAAATAGCAGTACATTTCAAATTAGGATTTACAATTAGCTTCATAAAGACAGTTCTAGCAGGAGAAAACTTTCCTTTAGGTGATCCTGTTTATCGGCTGTTGGGATTAAACACCGCAAGTCTCCTCATTAAGCTGCCAAGTGAACTTTATACCTGTTCCGATATTCCTGTTTGAGGGTACATTGCTTGGCATCACATAAACAAAAAGTTTTTCCTTGGCAGTGTCTCAATAAACAACATTCCAAAACACCTCTCAAACGACAATAATCGCCTAGTTCATTTAAAACTTCTAAAAGGCTGATGAAATAAGCGGAAGAAGACTGTCCACGTTGGACGAGCCGTAGATCTAAATATAGTTTACTTTCTTTAAGTCTTCAAGTCCAATTTGTGAACTCTTTCAACAATTTCTCTGTCTGCTCATCAGTGTTCACTTCAAACGATTGAGAGTAATCTTCTAAATGGATTAAATATTTTTGCAGGCAATAATTTCTCCAAGTGCGCCTTATTTACTTTTAACCTTTATCTCAGTTATTGAAATATTAGCGATATTATGGGGTATTCCTGAGACGAAGAACAAACATCTTAGCGATGTCACATGTGAAAGGTGAGCGATTCGTTCTATCATCAGAGTCAATGGAAGGAGCTATGCTTCTTTATCTTTCTTTGTGATGACATGGTAGGTTAACACACTCCAGCCTGATCATACTTACGTATCTGTTCACTCGTGTGAAAAGTTACTTATCCCAGCCAAGCGTTACTCACTTCAGGCAAATGTTACTCGCTCCTGTGAAATGTTTTTCACTCCCGCCAAACGTTTCCTCACCTTGAAATTGTGGCCAACACGCATCGAGATCGGGTGCTGTTTAAAATGGGACAAATAAAAAGCTTTTGGGATAAAGATTGTGGCCAAATGGGGCAAAGATTCATCATTTCACCACAACACCGAACAGCACCCCAACTTGCAGCATTTTCCATCTATAACTTCATATTACAATGCAGCTGAGATGGAAAATTATACAACCGTCGGTTAAAAGAAGTCGCCACCTGGATGGAAGCTTTGGTCAGTGTAAGCTTGTAGTCCAAGGTTATATAAGCTCTATGATTCCTGTAGTCCAAGGTCATGCGGTTTATGTAAAATTTGTGGGAACAGGGGAAAGCTGTCTACCTGAAGATTATCGCGTTATGGGTTAATCAAAGCTGAGGAAATCCTT
The DNA here is from genome assembly GCA_037576465.1 of Parascaris univalens. Lineage (NCBI taxonomy): Eukaryota > Metazoa > Nematoda > Chromadorea > Rhabditida > Ascarididae > Parascaris > Parascaris univalens. Next base: position 295,251 of record JBBHLZ010000002.1, read on the forward strand.
TCCGGAGCACAGACAGTGAAGTGGCTTACTTCGATTGGAACTGTAGTTCCCCATGATTTCAGTAATTGAAGTAATTGAATAATTTAGTTTGTTTTTTAGAGACTATGAATAGCGAGAACTGAATGAAGATCGAAATACATGTACGAAAGCAGTGAAAGATGGATCGAAGTCAGCCCCACAATCCTCTTCTCCCATAATGATGTAATCGAATGGTCCTAAGAACAAACAGCAAAGGCTTCAACCCTCCACGACAATCTCGTTAAACAAACTTGTCGTCAAGAATTACTGTTCACGTGCGCCCCTCAAAATGAAGCCCACCAATGAAATCACTTAAAAATAAGACGTATGCATGAATACAGCCCATCACGAACATGGATTTCAGCTGAAGCCAGTGATTTCTCCACTGAACATGTGAGTTCAAGCGTCCACGGCCTAAATAGTGATGAATGACGTAAAGGAAATGCCCTGGGACTGACTTGGCTGGGATTAAAACGAACAAAGCTGCCAAGGAAAAAACCATTTCAAGCAACCAATCCCCAAACAGTAACACCTCGACACTAATAAAAAAACCAACCTCGGGCTTTTAACCTAGTAAATACAATGTTCCGTACGCAAGACATTTACCCTAAGCAGCAGAACCCATACTGCCGATTTGAAAAAATTTCTGATCGCTATGTGACAGTGGACTCGAACTCGAGGAATAGGCTGGTTCAGATTCCTCCACACAAACGTGAGAATAAAAGAATAAAACCTCATGGATTATATCCGAGAAAATATGTCTGGCCGCATAGCAATCGCGGATCGACCGATGCATTTTCCGATTAGCTTATCAATCCCAGAGCAAGCAGCACGAAGAGCTGCTGGATTCAACCCAGATGTCCACATATCGGCGCCACAAGAAAGCAGAAGCCCACAATTCCAGCTTCAGCTCCAGCGAACCTAACCTGCTTCATTACAAATACTCAGCCGCAGCCGAACTGAATCCATACCAGCAACTTGTGGAACCCTCAGTCGTTGCATGAGGAAGTTGCGTAGGACATGTGTTTAGCGGAGTTTCGCAAATCATCAGGTATGTACGGCTCCCGTTTACGTGTTAATATCAGGGATGCGAACACAAAAAAACGACACCAGACATTTGCTTTTATCTGAAATATCGACCAAAAACGATAGCCGACAATAGAGTTTGTTATGTACAGAAAAGACCAACAAAAACAATGGTGCACAACTACAACAGACGGAAGCAAGTATACCGGGCGTTGCGCTGACCTATTTCACCCTGTGAGTCGAAAATTTCCCATTCAAACTAGTATAAAGAGTCGTGACATTGACAGCGTCTTAAAAAGGAGAAGCTGCGCTAAACACACTTCAGAGTTGGAAGAAACATTACATAAAGGATATGGACCGAACTATTTCCGAAAACGTGGCCATTATGGCTAGTTGACCATAATGCTGCACGGCCGACTGGCCATAATACTGTATAACCAATCGGCCACAATGCTATATGGGCCAATCTACCACAATGCAGACCGGTCGCAGACGCCAAGATCGATCAATTATGCCTAATTTGTAGTTTGGAAATGAGCTTCAAAAGGACAACAAAAACCTCAACGTGAGTACCCTTCGAAGTTGTCCATCGATCACAAAACGGCGTCTCCCCCAACGTCAAAATTACGAACGCTCAACCTATACAGAGGCATCGGTATTTGTGAGGAAAACTTATTACTGACATTCGTCTCCTATATTCACATCCTCACGGATTGGATAAGACTATCAAAACACTGATGGGGAGTGACCACTGCATACACGGCACAAAAAAATCACTTACAAATTAAAAGCCATGCATGATATAAGCAACTTTTTTATACATGTACGTGAGAAGAGTAACGATACTTTTCTTCAGCATTATTAAGTTTATCGAGATGTAATAATATTCCCATTTTGTGGGTCGTTTAACTTACTGTTAGTGAGTTTCTTCAATTCCGAAAAAGAACAAGGAACGCTAATGTACATACTTGGAGAAAGAAGAAACAACGATAGCCCACTTGCAAATAACAAAGAGATATATAAAAAAAGAGAAAATGAGTCCAAAGTACAAGAAGGTTGAAATTGCAGCTGATAAGCAAGAAAGAGAAGAATCCAGATATCAATGTAATAAATAATAGAGAAAAATAACAAAGATACCCTAAAGCAATGAACTATAAAAATTAGTGTGTTGTCATCGAATGTTTGCGAAAAAAACCTCAAAAATTATAGCATGTTCCGGGAGGTGCTTATTAGCGAGTGACTTCAACGGGACTTTAAATCCGTGTGGTTTGCAAATCAATCATCTCAGTTTAGTTCGTGGATCATAGCAATCTCTAAAATCCAGGACCAGCTATCTTTTAGAAATCAACGAGGATTCCACATCTAAAAAAGTGCATAAGACGGATAGTCGTAGGGACTCAAAAAAAAAAATGGAAAAGCGCATCATGAGGCGATAAAAACAGCAGTTTCGCTCTTAAAACCCTGACGAAAGACAATGAAGGAAAGGAAAAAATGTTACTCAAAATATGCGAACATTTCTAACACTCGACCACAGCACATGACGACAAGACGTCACTGCAAATAAGACATTCAGAAAGGGATCAACAAAACCGCAATCAACCGTCAACGTTTTGAGCTCTCATGTAGTGGTGTAATTGATAGGAAAATATGGATGACCACCGTAATGAAGCTAGCAAAAAGTTGTACGACACGATACGACACTATACACAACAGTTTATCTCCCAAGTACCTTCGAATGGATCCAGACTCGTCATCATTTAAGTGCCACTTATTAGTGAAATTAGTAATGAATGCGACTAAGCAGCTAGCTATCCAGTCCAACATAAAGGATCAGAGCATTTCTTGTCGAAATCACTGGAGTCTCCTTAGCACTACTATCAAAATATCCAAGCTGAACGTTTAAAAAACACCGACAAATTGGGATCCATTGATGTACAATACTCAGTCGAGCACGAGTCTATCACCTCGAAACAAAGCAATCACATTCCTCAGTAAAATTAGACAAAAAAGGAGTCAGCAAGTCTCTGATGCAATTCGCATGTGATCATTTCCATCCCAATGAAAATATCAAACGAATAAATACAAATATTTTCGTGAATTATATTTCACATGAAAACATAACTAATAAAATACACGTAGCCATTTACGAACAAAACGAATCCACTGCGCTGAAATGATTTCGGCTCAGCTGTTATAAAACCCCGCCGCATAAATTAAACATCACGCAGCAATACCTGCCCGTAGGAACTGAATTGGTGAATTTGGTCAGCAGCAAAAAGCCGTCGTATTGTGGTGGGAAGAAATATAGCGAGAAGAAAACCTATAAGAGCATTTAGAGAGTACCACACATGAGGTATGAATTCGGCGAGAAACACGCTGAACCTCAGCTGTGCTCTTCGATAAAAAGAAATTATTAGTTGCAACACACTCACTACGCCAACATGGCACAACAATAGAGTATTCAACGACGTCAATCGGTGCCAACACGATAGAACACAAGCTGCAAAGCAACGCATCCACACCGCCCTCTCAACCTATACACGCTGACCACTGAGCGTTACTTGAGCCAAACTCTTATATTTATGTTTCATATCAACGGTTCCAGGATCTAGCAATCTTCCATCGCCAACCATCACACAATTAGTAGTATATATACTTAGATGATCATAGCATTCACATAGCTGGATGGAGGTTTTCTGGCTGCTTAAATGCTTGAACAATCGTTTAAAGTATGCAATGTTTAACTACCGCTTTCAGCGGTAGTTACGAGAACGATACCACAGTGCGATGCTATTACGTGTACACAAGAAGCAGGCGCATGCGTTTGGCCTCACTACACGCAATCCAAACTTCAGAACCAAGCAAAGGATTAAGATAAGGTCTTCACAGACGCATATTTAACTCGCTGTGCTCAGTACTGTTCACTCAACTGCACCACTATGGGCTACGTCTCGAATAAAGGTCTTGGCCAAAGAGCATACCTTAGGTGCCAACTACTGCATATGGCTCCTTCAGGTAGATGAAAAACCGACACCACACCTTTAAAGGCGTGGCGTCGTTCAAACAGGGTGGTACACAGGCGTTTTTGGAAAGGTGTCTCCCACCCTGAGGACAATCGGACATTGCCCGAACCATGTCGCTATGCTTATCACCTCGCCTTCAAATTCCTTAGTATTCAGAGATAAGTTACTCAGTCGCGCGCTAGCGTCTTTCAGTCCAATGATCCTTTAAGTTTCTTCATCTGAAATCTTCGACAGTTTCTGCTCGGCTATAAATCAGGTATTTTGCATGTCTCGGAACTCTAAGGTAAATAGTCTTAGGTATCTTCACAGTAGCTTTTGCATACTCGTCAAACCTTATCATGATCACTAAAGGAATGTTTCATAATTAAATTAATATATCATTCAAGCTTTCACAAAAGCAAGACAATGGCATTCTATAGTCAGATTTTCCGAAAAATAGAATTGGTTGATTATCCATCCGTTACATCACTCAACCAACAATAGCGCGTCGACGAGTCACTGCATAGTAGTTACTCTTCATTAGTGACTGAAGCGAAAGGCGAACGTCAGCAAAACCGATCCAGCAGTGAACACTTGCAGTGAACTGCTGGAAGCGCTGTTCGTATTTTCATTGCAAAGATCCGCTCCGCAGCAGTAAAGTATTTCATCCTTCCAACCATCCGACTGAAAACCGAATTTGTCTCTTTGTGCATCTATTTGTTATTTTTTATGAATGCTGCATTCCAATATTACTTAAACAATACGTGGTGAGAAGGATATTTTTCCAAAATGAATGTCATCAAATTTAGTAGTGTAAAATTCCATGAGGTGCATTGCTCAACAGTCAAATTTCTGAGCACGTTGAAGTCGAAGACGAGAAAATTTGTAATTCTGAATCCATTTTGCAGCGAGTTCCACAAATCTGATCCTAAATTTATAAACAGTGAAGCTTGAAATCACTTGCCACTGTTGTTTGTTTAAACAGTGGTCATATAACTTTCCGATCTTCAGCAGTCGTATAATTTATTATCTTTGCAAGTGAGGCAATGTACGAACCTGAAAATTCTAGGGATTATAGCTACTGGATGCTCAGAAATTCTTCCAGTTGATGGCTTAGCCACGTCCATCTTGACTAGCAAGCAATTTACTATCTATGATGAAGCGAGATGTGCGCTTGCATTTTTACCCCTTACATTTAGGGAAATAGTGATATATATGCACCAATCTACTCATATTTAAAAAATTCACATTATTCCTATATGATCTGCACGAAACCTTATTTGCTGCTGTTTGCCGAATTAATTTTCAGCTGTAATATAACCACCTAAAAGGAAATTTCACAGAGTCAAAAAATCCCTTGACAGCAGATTGACCTACTGAAAAACAATGCCGTTTTCATGCGTTGTGTGCTTTAAAGTGTCTAATTTTCAGCTTTAGCTGCAGGTAGTTGGTAAATTGAAAATGGCTGCACGGATGCACGCATATGTATAAACTAGAACAACATCACAGCATGCGCTTTACCAAAGGCTCAAAAAAGCCCACATGAATCTTTTCAAACCGATCATACTTTACTAATTGTTGTGTGCGGTGAATTGGAAAATCTACTCACCTTACACTGTTCGTCAAAGTCGCAGTTAAACGCCTTTTCGGTAGTGCCATCTGAAACGTCCCAATTATGAACATTTTAGAATTTGAGACGACGTTTCTGAAGGTCTCTGTTAATTTGAAGATTTCTGAACGGCACATTTGCATGGATTCATAATAAAATATTTTTGGAAATTATACAATGAACGCATAAAAGAGGAATAGATTTAGCAGCAAACGAAGCAAACGCACAACTTTTTCTTCGAGATTCTACTTATGACAGTACTTGGTAGAGTATTAATCAGTTATAGCTCTCTATCAGATTTGAGTTTAATCAGTTATAGCTCTCTATCAGATTTGAGTTTTGTTGAGATCGCATTTTCATTATTCGCAATGAAAATTCTTAAAACTTCCTATTTTTCAGTGAGATAGTTTCCAGCGAGGTATTTGTTGAGTATTAAATTATTCCTGCAACAGGCATCTAGTAAATTATTAGGATTTCAAAATAACAAGTAGTTAATAAACGATGTGATAATAAACGTTTAGGTAATCTCATCCCATCAAAATTTCACCAAAAAATCGCTCTCAAAATACCCGACAATGTGGTCATTAAAATGCTCATAAGAGAATTTGAATATTCAATCCCTTAAACGCTGCTAATAACCGCCTTTGTCAAGTCTCGTTATTTAGAAACAAAAACATTTTCCCTTCTAATATCTACCAACGTTAATGCTCATCTGCATATACATATTACTTAGCTCACTTGTTGCATTTAAGTTGATCAAACAGTAACTGGCGTTTCCCGAGCAATCAGAGATGGTTATATTCCTGTTTATCGATGTGTCACTCGCTATTTCCGTTCCTTGCCAACAATTAAGAGCAAAAGCACTTGCTGCGAGCAAAAGCGCTGCAACAACACGAACGCCCATTGTTAGGCACAACAACTGCAAAAGAATTCTAGTGAAGCGATATGATGCCTTCATTTATCGTGAATCGATCGTTCTTGTGGATGAGTAATACAATAACATAAATCATCGGTTTAGCGCTTTCAAGTGAATAAACGTAGCGGTGAAGCACACATTTACTCTTTTAGAGAAAGAGCTCAGAATGTGGAGAATTTTCACAGAATTTTTCATATTGTTTCGAATTTTTGAAATTCGACATAACAGTTACACGTTGTCTTAAGCGAAGGAAACACATAAATATACCAGCAGACATCCGCGAAATACATCAGGTTTAGCGCGACCAGTGAGTACGTAACATAAGACCATCATCATCAGCGGTGAAGCATCAATCATGCATTTGAAATTTTTACTGAAAATTCTCAAGAAAAAAGCTGCAAAATTTGACATAAATATCATTTCATAGTACTATTGAAGAGATTGAAGACATAATTTGGAATCTAATAACGTCGAAAACACCATGAGACGTGATTGCAGACTTTTAAATCTAAGTTTAATTCCTTGAGTCATCAGCATAAAGCTCAAAAATGAAGCAAGCATTTGTATACTTCTTCCTCAACACTGTTCGGTGAATAGAGCCTAGGGGAGAAAATTTGCACACAGCGTCGCAAAATTACCAGTATCTTGAAGAAAAGGAAAACCTTGTCGGTGGTTTTGCTTCTCAATTAGTCCAACACCAAAAAATATTGAAGCGTAGAACGATATTGCCATTAGAGAGATATTCTGTGTCTGCACTGGTGCCTAACAACTGCGCAGTGCAATTTGAATACAAAATGGTTTAATCGATGCAGTCATTCTGTTTATGTTATCCGAATAGATCAAATGATTGTCGATAAAATCTTATTGGAATACATCCAGAACACAAATTAGTGAGTTATACGTCTCAAAATGAGGAGCAGTAATTATTCTCAACGTGTTAATGAATAATTTAAGCCGATCGAATCGATGCCTCTACCTGTTCGAGATAGTCGAATAAAGGTTCACCTATACTACTATCGAAACATCTTATATGTGAGTATAAAGCAAACAAATGCTCTTTTATGAGCCATCAATGTTTCCCTTTTGTAGGGAACGGAAGATGATGAGTGAATGCGCAGAAAAACGCGACAACTTAGTGATGTGAGTCATTCAACAAACTTATCAGTATTTAATAGTGCAAAGGATTTCTCCTCTCTTCGCAATAAATCTCAAAAAATTATAGCATAGCGATGTCTCTATGTTGAATCATACGAGTCTTATCACCATTATAAAGCAGAATTATTATGCGCATTACTCAAAGAGAGATTACTGTGGGTTAACTTGAAGTCTTAGGACCCTAATAAAACCTTCTCATTGATAAAATTTCAGACATATTATCGCATTTTCACTTCATAAACTTCCTTGCACCATTGTGAAAAGATACGTCAGGACAACGCCCAACTAAGTTTACAATGAGTAAAAAATCATTTCAGACGTTTTTTTCACAATTTTTTCTATATGATGAATAACGGATGGATGAAAAATGAGGCAATGAAACCTGTCACATCACTTTTTGAACGATATGAGAAGCGAACAGCTGTGAACTGAAATTGCTATGGAAGTTAGCAAGTTGTCATTGGAATTTCACATATTTTTTGATTGCTCGATGAATGGACGCTTATGTAATGGTGCCCGTCGATTTAGCTGAAGCCGATGGTCACTTCACCGAAGCATCACAATTTGAAAGCTCTTCCCTCTTTTCCTTTGCAATATTAATGAACTTCAGCGCCCTTATTACATCAATTTTTGTGAACTTTTCAATATCAGTACCTTGCGATTATTGCGGCCCTCTTTTGCATCAGAATCCTCTGTAAATTATTCGGAATCAATTATCTATTTATGTTTGGAACGCATAAAAACGCTGATTTCTCGTGAGAATGCATAGTTGTTCAAAATCTTTTACCGTGATCGATTCTTTCTCCACATAGACGCTCAAATGTCAGCGTGGCAAAAGCTTGCCGATATTTTAAAGCTTACATCGATGCCGTTGCCTCAACAAGTTGGCAGCTCACTTGCGGAATCAAAATTTAAGCTCCTACATTGAGCGCAAAAAAAAGTTGAACATAGCGTTGGCGAATTCAGTTGCAGTCAGATAGTTGAGGCTTTGTACATCTGTTATTATCAGCAATGAAATGTGTCATTTGTCATTGTCATAGTTGCTTAATAAACGGGCGCATTAAACTCAGCAGGTTCCGGAAAGCAACCAAACATATTGCAGTCCTTTCACCTAGTCAGCGAAGTCTCGCGGTAAACAAATTCAGTAAATCTCTTACTATTATACGACTTTAACCCAAATTTTCTGAAAACTTTCAGGAGAAACGCCTACCTTAATAGTGCATCTGTGACGTGAATATTAATTGATTAATTAATTAATCGATTAATTAATTAGCTAAATAATTGATTGATCTAATCAATTAATTCAATAACTTATTTTTCCTAAATTTGTTTAGTTTGTTTATTTATTTGTTTAGTTTACCCATTTATTTATTTATTTAATTTATTTGTTTCAAAGCGCCAGATTTAACGGCATACAGAAATGATTTTGAATTGTAAGAAGGGACAAACTATGATTTATTTCTAATAAATAACAGCGGAAGTAGCGTTTAGATCAACGTATCTCAGTGATAGCTTGAAAGGTGGGGTGACTTTCTATCGTTATCGGTGGGAAGCGCTTTTCAGACTAGAACAACGCAAAGATGAAAAGCATGTGGAAAAGGTTTATAATGTAATATCCATTGATGAACTGAAACCGATTTTTGTGTGCTCGTGCGTGTGTATCTGTGTCTGTCCTATACCTCCATACTACGTACTGTAGAAGTTGCCGCAATGAATCCGTGCACGGGGCTTTTAACGAGCAAAAAGTGCGGAAATTGATGAATTATTTCGTTGCATACTGACAAAATAGTTGTTCCTCATCACACAGTCTTCATTTTTCATTTTAAATCGCCTTTAGGTAGTTACTGCTCACCAATAGATGCGTGTCCGTATTCAGCCGTAAGCTCCTAGTAGTCGTTCTTCGACGTTCCTGGAGTTAGAGTCGAAATCCTGAAGAAAATAAATTTCTATAAGATGCCTTGGTTGCATGCTATAGGTTTAAAGGTGTTCAGTAGGCATGTAAATGCTTGTTTATTAGCAGCAAACCACCCCTGGCGGTCATAAAATAAATTTAAAAACTGCATTTCGCATACATCGCCAGCTGAAGAATTCCATAAATTAACAGTGACGACATTTTGTGCATCACAATCTCGACCCTTTTCTTGGCTGACATTACCGTTTACACGTCATATGAAGCAATCAAACTGTGGACAGCTCTTCTTCGACCGCAGACTTGATGGCCTTAAAAGCATCGCACTTCTGCACATCAAAAAGTTCATAACACAGAATTACCTTTTTTTGCCTCGATGTGACTATAGATTTATGCACCATTTCATTCATTTCAGCACTAGTATTACCACAGCGGAGTGAAGATCAGACATTTTAAGAGGGCCAGATCTTCAATTAAAGCCAAAGAAGTATAAAAATATATTAGCAATATTTTTTCTTCACGCTGGATACGTTACTGGTTTCCATTTGTTTTCAGCATTTACATGTGACAGCCTTGCAACAGGTGGGGTCGAGCCTGATAGTCTCGAGACTTGCACTTTTCTCTGCAACTGCTGAAAGGAATCATTTATGGAAGAAACATCAATGAACTCTATGTTCTTGACAATTGCATTTGCCAGGCATTTAAATAATCCACTGAGGTATTTGCATACTGAAAACTCGATGACTCCAGACTCCAATATTGCGCTGCTGCAAATGCTACTAAAAACCGTATTATCACTCTCGTGGAAGAGTACAGCGATGTTACTGAAGTCAATTGCTTCTTGTTTCGTTCAATTTGCTTTTATACAAATTGTCGACGATTTTTTCAGTTTGTGGTCCTGCTCATTAGAATTCCATAATACATTTTCATATTCCCTTATTCGTTCCCCAAAAATAAAAAATAAGCCAAACGATGGAGGATCACTGGAAACTACCGCAAAAGGTAAATTATGCATGCTTCTTATATGTCGTTCAGTTCAGCAAAGCAGTGAATGAGGCCGCAACGATACGCGCATACGGGTCGCATAGGAATCTAAAATTAATATTTTGCAGGTCTGCCAGGAAAACCGCCTGCCGAAAGACTGACGCCTGAGTGATTAAACAACAGTCACAAATGCGTTCAGTGGTGTCTCATTAAATTAAGGACTGCAGCAGAATCGCGACAAATTAGTATGGTAGTAATGCAAATATTGAACCTTCGGCTGATGGATGCATCGGTGCGGGTTATTAAAGTTAGGGAAGAACGCTCGAATTTTGCCAGTTTCACTAAGGAACTTGAACTGATAGTGGCGAAATCACTAAAAATACAATATTATCAATCTGACTGGCTGATACGTGCAAAATAATTTAATATTGCAAAGACTTGGCTCTATTTAAACCACTGGAACATATACTCGTGGAATTCAGTTGAAAGGCTCCAGCTTTGATACAGTATTTTGAAGGTTTAACTGTGAGTTGTGATGAGCCAATTCTTGGTAAATACTATGAAACGCATTTGACTGATACTTATAACGGTATGTTTTTTTTGTGTCTTAAGCTATGTTTTCCTTCGTTTTCGTTGGTTATGAATTAAAGTTACCCCCTAACTGAATAAAATATTTTTATTTTCCAAGGAAAAGAACAAAGAGTTTGGCGGCAACGAAGAAAGGTGGGAAGAAGATGAAAAAAGAACGTCAGAAGAGGTTCATTTCCAACTTTCTAGGTGAATTGGGTCGATCGAGCAAAAGTATGTAAAAAATTTGGTAGCTCGCGAAAATCAGAATTCAGCATAATACATTCTGCGATAACTAAATGTGCAACCGATTACTAATTTGCACCTCGTAAGCAGCGACAAGTAGACAGAACGGAATTGACCGCAATGAAATTGGTGGCAAAATGTGTTGTTTATTGGAGTTTCCTTTTTTAACTTGAAGAAAAATGAAGCGGGGGTGAGCGCTTGAAATATGATGTTTGTGTAAGACGGCTGACAGAGAATTGATGGAGATGCGAAGGAATTCGGTGAAGATGAGGAGGAAGCGGGCAAAAAGGGCAAAAAGCCATCGTCTTCAAAATTTGCTGGAAAGAGTGAAGGCTGCTCTCGCTTCATAACTCAGATCCTTCATCAATTTTGTAAACGAAGTGAGGTTCGCTTCAGTTACCAGTGCTAGAATTCGATATGCTCTTAGGAATCCTCACTTTCCATCCGTGCTTTGTAATCACTGTTTCACAGTTTTCGTTTTTTTGAAAGGAAGTTTACGTTGCATAATCTTCAACGAACTCCATTTAATGCCCTAAAAAGTTTTCAAAATGCTTCCGAGGTCTTAATTACCTTGTCTGAGTCGTGGTCATGCATTCTACGATGTGAACGAACTTCTTAGGCGTAGCAATACACTCAGCTTCGTTCTCCAATAAGCAGCGTTCCTCTTATATCAGAAAAACGATGTGAAATTTTCAACGAATGCGCTATGCACAGTCGACCGTTTCCAAATGGGAAGTGGATAAACCGAATATGACAATCTGTTAAGCGTGTGCAAAACTCACTTCTACAACTATTTCGCCATGAAAAAATATAGGGGCCTGATTGTCGTTGAGACCAACAGAGAAGACTAATAGAGAAGGCACCTTCATCACATAGTAAAAATGTATGCTGTCAGCTTGAAGGTGTATGAAGGCACACTAAGCAATCCTCACTGAAACGTTCAAATGCGCATTTGTGATGGATTCTGTGCGAAAATCAATGCACGTCTAATCCATCTCACATCGGATGTTCTAAGTAGCGATCTGTCAAAACTGTAAAAAAGATGTGTAATTTAGATGCATCCCAACAGCTGAAATTTTCAAACTGCGCAATAATTCGTTGTGAAGGCCTAATCTGGATTCACCAACATGTTGCAAATCTCCATAAATGTACAAAACCGTCGAGGAAATTTATAGTATGCATACCATTTCACCAATGTTTTTCCCTTCTTTTGAGAAGCTTGATTGTCATATTTTTTGTCTGTCCGGACGCAAAATAAAAGGAAGATTTCACCTCTAAAAATGCAAAGTTTATGGCTGTTAATCATAAAAGTAGTCTTAATAGTTCTTTATAAGCACCTCATTCATCAAAAGCTTCTATTGTTACACCAATCTTTGCTAAGAACTGGTATAGTTGTAATAAGGATGGCTGTGAAATCACCAGCATTAATTCAGAAGGAGTCGGCATATCCGCCTGAATTCGAGAAGGCAGTTGCGGCCATAAAAGTGGGACCAAGCAGTGCACTCCTCAATTCCGTTTCCATCCTAAATATTGTTAGAGTTGTTTTTCAGTTCCTTTTGCCTCTCCAGTAAGTTATTTATTATTATTCTTACAGCAGTGTGCTATAATTTATACACCGAAGCATTATTACAGACAACACGCGACTTCACGGTTCCTGTAATTGCAGCCCTCGAGAAGATTGTGCGTCCGGTTCAGGCGCATAGAAAGGAAGAACTCGAACGAATGAACTTGATCGCTCAAAAGGTATTCAACGATCATCATTTTGTGTTGAGAAAGTTGGTAAAAAGCCTAAGATTCATCCGGAGTGAATGTAAGAGAATGTAGTTGAATGCAACCGCTTTACTTTGAACCCCTTATTTGGTTGCATTTCTTTGACACACATACTACATCAAACTGGAACAATGTGTGGTTTTGAGGAGTGCGAATGATCACTGCTTCTAATTTATTTCACAGGAGCCATTCTACTCTCGTCGGTATCGTGAGCAAAAAAGATTATATTGTGGTAGAAAAGTCTTTCATGACATTTTATCCTTCAATGAGACGTTCTTGAGGGAAGGATAACCGTTTATCGCTTATAGAATCGATTCCCTCATAAAACTTATTCTTTCTTTAAGCTGAAAAAAAGAACAACTCAAATTTGCTCGAGTGAGTGAACTACAAAACTTACTTTTATTTCTGTAGCTATTTCGAGTGTTCTTGCTAAATAAAGCACTTTTTTGCGTTGCAAACAGTGTTAGAGTTTGTAGCATACTCGACAGTCTTCATTCCCCTTAAATGTTGGCAATTTCCACCTATCAAATTAATACAAACAGGTAAACGACGATGAGTATCCAGATGAATCTATATCGCTCATATATCCAAAACGATTAAAGGTCGTCGACAGTGTCGCATTGGGACGGAAAACGAGTACTAACCCACTTTTTCATCACCCGGTGGATGAGAAGCTTTGCTCCAAGATAAGGAATAAATTGTTTTAAGAATATTTTTTACAGTATACTCCACATCTCTCATCGGGCGCCTATTTCGAGGCACTTAAAGCTACCGGTAATGCATGTGCGGCTGTCAATAAAAGAGAGCAAGAAACGCTTTCGGACTCGTTTGATCGAGTGTTCGCACCAATGAAGAGCTGGGTGGAGGAGGATTATCCTCGGCTCATGAAGGTTAATGGGTTTAGATATCTTCGCTCTTTTTAAATGAAAACCACAACTAAGAAATAAATTTGGAACGAGCATTCCTAGAGAATAGAAATCAGCTCCTCTCAGAAGCGCTATTTTTTGGAATGCCATAAAAATGTCATAAAGCTTACGATGTTTCTGTCCAACCAGGAATTGTTATATACCAGCATTAAATCGTTACGTAGTGTTGAAAAGGGCAGTAGGCTGATAGATATTATAGAATGAAGGTGGTCGACAATGCATCGATCCCACCTCAAATCTGATGTGGAGGTGCCAATTATAACCATCAGTGAAATCCTAATTTTCATAGACTACTGAAATACCGCAATAGGCTTTCGAACACTGATCTTTCTTTTTAGGACGAAGTTAAACGGTCTATATTGTAAATTCGTGCAAAAGACTATCGACATACATGCTATTCCGCATATGTATATATACCACTGCTATATATATATATAAAATAACTGATGAACACTTTTCTAGAATTTAACGATGATCAAAATCCTCATTTATGGTTCTTCTTGTCAGAAAGGTCTCCATTTACCATCATTTTTAACTATCAAAAGGACTACTAGGAGCATTTATGGTCAACGATTAGTTTGTAGGAAATAAAGAAGTGTTACACAATGAAGGAGGAAATGGATCGTGCGGTGATGGCGACAGGTGCTCGCCAAACGCCCGAACGGTCGGCAAAATGTGAAGCAGCCAAAAAGAAGCATAAAGAATTCTTCGACCGAGTCAGCACAGAGGTCTATATGTTAATCTACTGCTCTACAGTATTGCTCTACAATAAGAATGAGTAACTGGCGATTATGGATACATAGTCACCTGCCACTTGTCAGTCATATCGCATGTCATATTTTGCGCGCTTAATGTTAAAAAAAAAAGATGAACTCTAACAAAACCCATTCATCCAATGCTTAACTTATTTTATTTTATTTTATTATTGAAATATTCGTTTAAATGGTGGATGGATACAAATCAGCAATTCCCATAGGTCAAACATAGATATAGTTCTGGGAAGCCAATATCTCAAGCCTATTAATGCTTTTGCAGGTGTTCAAGTGGAAGGCCGTTCATCGACATCACATGCAGTGTCTCAGAGTACTAATGTACAAAAGAGTAAGTTTAGCAGCCTTGTATTTCGACTGATAGTGGTGATTTTAATGAGCAATTTCGAAAATTTAAATTCTTATCGTCCTCGTTAAAAGGTTTTTTCGTCTTGCTGGGTTCAGTTTTGTCGCATTTCAGAAAGGAACTTCCACGAAATGATTCGAGAAAAACATTCAGCCTTCCGCGAAATAATATTAGTGCCTAAATTTATACTGTTTTCGAGTGCTCATATAACCAATTGCCGTGCTAAGATAGGCTCTATTGCTTATCGTGCCGTTGCTCTCTCACATACGTTGGTTGATTCCACATTGAATGACTGCACCTCAGTTCCAGTTTGCTGGAAAAAACGTCAAAAATAGCTGTCATTTCTCGAAATCGCTGAATAAACTATAAGAAACCATGCATCCGAAGAAATCCTGCAGCAGTTAGCCAAGTAGAAATAAAGGTCGCAACAAAAATCCTTCCGCACTAAATTCCGCTTAGCTCTCGCCTATTTGTAAGTCAGTTTAAGATTTATTTCCATGACAAATCAGGATGTTTTGGAATCAATCCTTTTTTTCAGTATCTCTTCGAGAAATCCTCTAAATTGGACTTCGAATCAGCATATACGCGTTGTTCGACTGAAATTGAAGCCGGAACCACAGCGTTGCAAACGAAACCCTCTCCTGAATCCAACTGAAACAACTCAACGTAATCCACGAGCGCCAAAGTACCTTGATGTCTGTCCACTATGTGATTACGAGTAGTTTACAACTGTATAGTTCTCTTTAGAGCTTTTCTCAAAGATTTGCAAATTTTTCTTTTTAAAATTTTATGATCGACATTGATGCCATTCGAACACGAATATAGCTGATGGCCACTGATTGCACTAAAAACGAAACTTCGCACGGTGATGCTCGTTAAACGTTGTATCTGGCAGTCGACCTGCTTCACTACGTATGTCGGATGACGGCACTTCCACTTGAACCATATGCAGATTAAAGCCTTCTTGCAGAATTAATTAAATCACGAAAGCCTTCCTGCTAAAACAGGCAGCTAAAGCAAATCAATATCACATATACCTTCCATCGATACACCAAAATGAGGTGCTACCATAGTGGCATCGATTTATCTTATATCTGAATCAACAATGAGAACGAAATATGAAAAATGTCCTGTTTTTTACTAGTGACGTTGAAAACAATCGACGCTGAAACTGTTCTGTCATGCCCACAGGTCAAGGAACCTACTGAAAGATTGTAGAACACGCATGTCTTATGTTACCGCACTTCAGCAAGATGTGTTTGCGATGACGACGAGCATTCCAAAAAATAAACAGACGCGACGACACCGACTCGTTGACGGTATAGAGCTGCTAGATCTTGCATTAAGGAGTCCTTATATCAAAACTGGTAAATAAAATGAAGTGGGATGAGGCTCTTTTAAAAATTTCAACGTGAATTCACAAATTTTCTCAGCCCATCAGCGAACGATTCGCGTCGAACCCGTTAGCTGACTTCATATGCTCTGAACACAACTACTTCTCTAAGGAGATCGACGTGATCTGTTTTATTTTTGTTATTTTTTGAGGTATACTGCTTTATTTTTTTGTTTATTTTTGTTTATCAGAAACATCACATCGTCGACTAAGAATTTATCGAATCGCTGGAAACAAAAAAGATTTCCATTGAAAGAAAGTTGCCTAACAAGGCATGAAAAGAAATGTTAGAGCTGCGGGCTGAGTCTCAAGTCCCCATCGATGACGAAGTTCGACGTCGGGCCACCCTCGCTATTCTCTCCCCCGGAATCCTCGGAACGAGCATGACGATAAGCGCGCAATGAACGTCCCTTACCTGTAAGTACCACAAATGGAAAAGTATAACAATCAACAGCACCGGTTATGTCTTGGATGGTTTTGACGCGATAGTAGGATTGTTTTTTATACAAACAAGTTTCGGTGCTTCAGCGACGTGACCCTACACAGGTAATTCAATGTTGAAATGAACGCACTCATGCATTTTGTACTATTAGATCTCATCCATTCCCAATTTTATATTATTAACAAACTATGACAAATGTAGCAAGTAATCAATTTCGTGAACCGTCAGCAACTGGAGCCGTTCACCTCCCACCAAACTCGTTATGGTGAATTGATTTATGATGGTGAGTGGAAGGAGGGAGTAGTGGGCTGGTGGAAATTCAATGACCTCCACTCAAGTGATGCGTTCAGTGGTTATCATTACTTTCACTGAAAAAACTGAACTAATTAAATAAATAAGCAAATGAATAAATAAACAAAGCGGTTAATGAATAAACAGTTGAACTAGACTGTGAACGGCGTGAGAAGTGATGGATAACCAAAGCAGGCGAAGAAACACAGGTCAAAAGCATTGCAGGGAAAAAACAGCAATGTTCAGGTGGTGAACAAACAGCAATGTTCAGGTGACGAACTTGCTTTCTCTATTACAGAACAAAGCGAGGCATGTTAGATATCCGAAAATGGTTTACTGCAACGAGTTTTGCGTCGGTGCACTTTCTTCTAAGTTCGATACTAAGAGGTGCTGCTCATTCTTCACATTTCATATCACCAACAGTCGAGCTTATTAGCTTTAAGCGGTAAGTTATGAATTTGCTGAAATAATTTTCTCAGTGAAATGAAAGAAACTTTCTTATTATATTGAGAAACGCAATGGAAAAAATCTTTTTTGTAACTTACGTCTTCTCTCTTCCACTTTGATCTTCAATTTTTCCCTCATTCGACCTGGAATTTTGTCACACTGAATCACAATTCGAACAGGCGAACTCAAAAAAGACGAGAACTGGACTTTTCTGAAGTCAAACTTCATTCCACTTCAGCTTCAGGTAGCAGTAAGAGGCAATAGAAACAGCTCCAGTTTGATGTTCGCACCCTAGTCGTAAAATAGTTGCTACAAGTGCCCAATGCTTCAGCGAGAAAGCTTTCCTGGCACCGACTTCATTTTCATCCTCCACCATTTTCATCCTCCGACATTCGAAATATAAATAACTGTGTTGTTTTTCTCCGATGTTGCATCCTACTCATCCAAAATACATGACCTCTTCATTCGTTGCTGCTCTCCTAAATTCCATCCTTAAAAAATTGTTGCATCTCGGAGAACATCACCTTTGGAAATCTTTCAGAAGTATAATTTAGGAACAATTGTAACTTCCCTGCCGCGCCGATTTATTCCTTTAAAGAAGTGAATAAGATCGGTTCGCTCACCTGCTTCCTGCAAGAACCATTTTTTTGCAAAGCCCATCCTTGTTGCAGTAAAAACTCTTTCACATCACATATCAATCTAATACACTTCTCGCATTTTAATTCCAATTTGTAGTACCTCTGATTCGTGGTCATCATGCATGAGCTCTTACTGTTCACAGCTGTTTCAAACGTGAGGCGAGTAGGTGAAGCTCCATCCTGATAAAACAAATGAAAGGAACATGACGAATGTGTTTCAGTAACTCTAATCGGGAGAGTGTGATGATAAGTTTTACCTAAATATTTAAGCGGGCGAATGTACGTCGTCTGAGCGTTCGAATTTATGAGTCATTAAAAACCTCCAAATCAGCGGCAAGAAGTTCGAGGAAACCAAAGAGAGAAATTTTAAATATGCGATAATTTGAAAATTATTCAGTAATTTGAGACACTTCCCTGCTTTCTCGTACAGCACTTTCTTTGCTCACTGTAAAAAAATAACCGGGCACACGTTTGAAAGTAAGGACGTGAAGGGAAGGGTGAGATCACGGGTGAGAGCGTGTAAGCATATAACGTCCGTAATTCGAGAGAAATTAAATAATGATTTCAGAGAGTGTCGATTCGAATTCATCCAGTATCTTCACTTGCAGTTCATGGTGTATTTATCCGGTGCTTAACTATCCTCAGTCCTTAGTTGAGATTTGACTGCAAGAATTGGCCGCAATAACTGCGAGGAAACGTTGGAACTCTCGCTTGACAATGTCAATTCAGGCAGAAGAAATTATACAGCCTATCAAACAGAAATACCTTATTTCGATAAAAAGGAACATTTGCTCACTTCGTTAAGTTTTCTCTGGAAGATATCCTGAACGAACTTCATGTTAGGGGCATACAGCCTACCGAATCCTTTTGCCGTCACGTTCAAGTGTTCTTCCTGCGAAAGAGAAATCAGCTGAAAAAAAGTGATTTATGTGAATCGCATTCTATGTAAAAAAACGACGGGATGAATGTCTAAAAAAGCTGAAGCTTGATCAAATTTGGCGTCATTGGGAAGCTTTTTTTAGACGAGTATAGCAGAAAGATTCACCAGTGGCGTGAACTAGAGTTCCCTCCATTCAATGTTCATTGCAATACCTCATTTTCCAATCAAATACTTCATCGTTTACAGAGCAGCATGCCACCTCGAAGAAAAACTAAATATGAAATAATCGATGCAGTACACTGCGCACATTAGTTAGTGAGATTTGGTAGTATCGAATAGCGCTTAAGCACTTTGTCTTGCACTTTCGTTAGTGCAATGTGGAACAGATCGGCTCACGCTATTTCGTGCTTTAGCGACATGGGTCTTACAGTGTTAACAGCACAAGGTTTGGCAGGTAGGCGTATGCGTATTTCCGTAAGTTGTTTCTGGCCAGACCTTTACTTTCAACCCGTGAAGCACAGGAGAATAGTCATTTGCTGAACTGCTTTACAAAAAAGATCGCTAATTTACAAAACTGTCAGTGCTCCTCAGTCTGCTTGCTTAATAAATCGTGCAAAACGCGGTTGTCACTAGTGCTAAAAAATGCCAGTTTTTGAAAATACGCCTGTACATTCGAGTGCAAATATTCATTCAGGGGCTGCAGAATCTGCAATTGTCCCGAATCGTGACACCAAAACTTGAAAATAGTTGCACATCCCCACCTTCTGTCTCTCAGCTAAACCACATTCTGTTTCGAACATGGAATTCTTCTGCTCATGATGATCGCCTTCGATAGGAGTAAATAGCAGTCCACATTTCTCTCAACTGCTGCACTAATCGAAGTCGTTCACATCCCTACACCGACAATTCTTAGATCAATCGTCTCGCTTACTTCGGGATCCACTCCTTCCGTCTCGTCGCTTATCACACTGCCCCCCGGTTTATCGTCTCGACGTGCTCTATGTCCTGATGCATCCACCTCTACTGCCATCCACAAACAAAAGTTTGCGAATAAGGCCAGGAGAGTGAGTCCACGAAGAGAAACTGATGTCATCCGTGCTATTGAAGCTTTCTTTACTGAAGTGTAATATTTGCTGTAAACACGGAACGATCAGGAGAAACTTCAAAAACAGCGATCATCACTCCACTTAAGCTAGAAGCATGAAAATGGTTGAAGGATGAGCTAGATACCACATTCTGAGACGAAGAATCGCCGAATGGAATTGAAAGCCATGCATGGCAAGCTGAAAATATCTAAAATTGAAATGTTTAATGAAATCAGAAAACTTTTCGACCAAATTGAAATGTTTAATGAAATCAGAAAACTTTCAACGTTTGAGCGTTTATGATTTCAAATATGATGGTGGATGCACCAGAGCCCCTCAATAAGGTTGGCATGAACTTGAAATACCATGGGAGCAAGTACTGTAGCCAAGAACATCACCACCATAACGGCAAATCGGATGAGGAAATCCTAGCATGCTTTTGCGAAGCAATATTACAAAGTGACTTGGTGAACTGAAGGTAAAGAAACTCGTCAAACTAGACGAATCCTCTCAATGTGTGAAGTATCAGGACATGCGTCAGCCTTGCCTACATGGCGAACGAGTTCGACAGCGATCAAAAAAAGCAAATTTTTGCTGTTCACAAGGTAATCCTTCTGATTTTCGCACGGATGGGCCCGGATGTAGATCGTCCAACTACGAAGCCAAGAGATAAAGCTATAAACGCTACAAACAGACATCAAAAAATCATTTTTTCAACCCTCGGGAAAATCGCTTCAAGAGCTCAACACTCTAACATATTTTAACTCCCTAAAACAGACCGGATGAAGGAAGCAGCTCGATGGCGAATTGTTCGACAGAATGCTATAAGGCACTCAAATTTTGTTCTTATATAGCGTTGAAAATACCGAAAATATGCAGATTACAGCGTATTTGGATTGATGATTACAATAAAATGTTAATTCTACAAACTATTGAACGTCGAGAACATTTGCAGCTAAGCAATGTGAAAAGAGAAAAAAATGTTCTTTTGAATGTACAACGGAGATAGTAGAGTGCATAGAGTGATCTACAAGGTAACAGCACATCGGAAATAGGATACTGCAAATGTAATACATCTAGGTACCTGCATCTAGAGGTCAGAATAATGCATTTTTTATGATTATGAAAAGATCCCACTGTCGGGACTAATAAAATATAGAATTCACAACGATCTAGAGCCATCGATAGTGATCTGCACTGAGAGAGTGGATAATATATAATATGCCAATATTTACATAAAAGTAACAAAAAACTTATCGATGCAAATTCGGGTAAATCGTTTGCATACACGAAAAATTGAAGTGGACGCAGAAATACTTCACTGATGAAAACCACTCCCTTTCTTGAATTCGTTCATTGGAAAGCGCCATATTTATTTCGACTTTGCATTGGCATAAACTTAGCGTAATCGCTGTCGATCATCGATCTTTCCGAAAATACCACAAAACTGAATTTTCAGATAATATGAACGAAGAGATACGGAAAGAAAATCTGAGGTGAAATCAATTCAAGTGCAATTCGTTGCTATGCTGTTTCGAATATTTCCAGTTCAAACATACATGGAGCATACGGCTCAATTTGTTTATGAGCAGCTGAGTGGTTATAGAATGAAGCGGAAGGAGACCGAATCGTTTGTCATCTATGAAGTTTTTATCGAAGGATGAAAAACGATTCTTTTCGAGATGAAGCTTTCAAAAATGCGATACAAAGCAAACTTCGACGCTACTCGCCTGTAAATTGGGGTGCAATCATGTGAGCTCCTTTCACGGATTTGGAGAATGAGAGATGTTAGGTCCCTTCCAGGATGGAATGTGAAATTCAATTAGACATAGCTGTATCTATGAGAGTAAGGGTACACAATCTTTGCGCAGTTTTAAACCACATCAAAGTTGACATCGCTCAACAAACGTATTCCGACTTCGTTCATCGCACAAGGCACATGCAAATCGGAGTTGAGCACCATAACGAGAGTATGCATAATGCATTAATCATGTTGTGGTTGTATGCTATCCCTAAATGGTTATTGTTCTTCAATGAGACGCCTAATTTTTGCATGCAAGAAAAATGGAGTACATCATGAAATAGAAGAGAAAATAGAAAACTATTAAAAGAACAACGCGAGATGCAAATTTTGTTGATTTAGCGAAGACAGGTATAGGCAGAAGAGAATTCTCAGTTAAGACATTAAGAACACAGCAGTTGATTTGTTACTCAGACAGTACGAAACGTCATTGAAACGTGTTGCTTGACATCAGTCTGATGGAGTAATAGAATGCCGTCTACGAAGTTCGAAACTTGTTATAGACTGAAGTGGCAGCAAAGGAGATCTGCACCCATGGAACTTTTTAAGCTGTATGGTCGGTTGTAGGCGACAAATGAGGATGTTCTGTTCGAGCTGTCACCGATTCCCTTCTGTTCCGACGATTTCCCATAGTATCTTTTACTCTCTAAGGAGCAACATTTTCCCTCACCTCCAATAAATTTGCCCTCCACCCTTAAAAGCTTTCGGCTTAGTGAATCCCTGAGTCGACAATATATTGGCGGTGTTTACTCGGTGGCGTTGTTTTGAGATGAATAATAAATCTTTAGGTCAGCTTGCAGGCAGTGCTTAGCCTGGCTTTATTGCTTGGCTTATATACACAAGTAACTTTTTATAAATTCCTCCTCTTGAAACTCCTCCACCACTGCATAATATAATCATAGCATCTATGCGATTTGTACAATTCCTGAGATGTAACATTCTCGGAGTAATGTTATATCTCAGGAAATTTTTAGATTCATTATGTTTACCTTGCCTTACAAAGTAAACATAATGAATCTTTTCAGCTCATATGTATATCATTTATCGTTATTTACTGAAAGTACTGCACTGTTCATCTCACAATATTCCGGCGGGCGCCGAGAACTTCCTGCTTCAGCAAGCTGTTAGAACAATTTTGGCATATTCAAGCAGACAACCCGTAAACCAGCGTTGAAGAATAGCTAAAAAGTGCATATCTAGAGAGATATAATATCTCATTTTCCGCTTCTAGACCATCATCACAAGTTTTGCAAATTTGCGTTTATGATCAATGATTTGCGTTTCCAAAAAATTTCCCTCGATTTTGCAAATATCAACAATGAAACATGAATACTTCTGTGGGTGACTTCATTCGTTTGATCGCAAGCCCTCCTGCAGGTTGGTTGATGAGAGTGTCTGATTATGTTGAGGTGACTCCATGAGAGAAGTGTGGCTTTAGCGATCGTTTCGAGCTACTGTATGGCGTTATACTGTAAATCATCTGTGCACTATAGTAATATGTGGTAGGCAATTCTTGTCTTGATTACGTGAATGCGATGGCAATTAAAAAGATAAGTTTCCCTCCAGTATTTCTGGCAATTTTTCTTGCTGATCGTGTGCATGTTAGTATTTCTTCAACTCAGTGTGGAGAAGGCTATGGTGCATTGTGGAAACACCGTCTCTTACCAGTTCCCTCGCAGCAAGTGATGGGAGTTGAGAGGTAGGGAAATGGAATGGGAGTCGTTCATTCACCCCCAACGGAAGTCAAAAAATCCTTTCGGTGCGTAGTTTAATCTTTTATCTACATGCAGTCGTGTTTAAAAATATGCAGATAACAGAATGGCTGATTTTTTAATGTCACATTACATGATATGAAATATTCATTTTAAGTGATCAAGATAAGATGCGTTCTACGACATTATCGGCTGCCGCGCTATTTGTGCTATTAGCTTATATCCTCGCCTATGGTAATGGAGCCGAAACTGCACAGGTATTCACCACAATCACTTTCAAGTAATCAACGAGTGCTATAATGAGAGAGAATCAAATCATCAAATATTAATGTGAATTCGATCGCGAAAATAGTTGCCTATATATTTTTTAAAAGTCGAAACAGTCGTCCTCAGTTGCACAATAACAACAGCAGAAATGCACTCCGAATTTATTATTCGAGCTATGCACTTCAGTGATGAAACTCCAGAACAATAGTATAATAGAACAAACAATTAACAACAGAACGACAGAACGATAGAACAATGGAACAATATGACAACGTTACGACAGAGCGCTTCCTACCTACCTTTATAATTTAATTATGCGTGCAAAATCTATTTTTTGATATTTGCAACAAAAAACAAATCGCTGGACAGAATCCCGGTGACCTTGGTTTGGAATGATATCAGCGTTAATTCAATGTATACTCACATCAATTCTTTTCACTCGTTTTGCAATAAAATGTGAGGTTTACCTTGGCTACTTCGTTCATATTTGGCAATAATCACCACATGATTAGCATTACAGGACAATCCCGAATACCACACTGAGAAGATGAACTTGTCACTGCCGGCTCAAATTAATTCCGTGTCGTTGGACCTGCGTGCACTAGCAGAAATCATGCAGAAATCTCTCGATGTAATGTCCTTTTCGCCAGCTATCAGAATTTGTTACCATTGCTTATTGCAATCTTCATTGCTCGTCCTTGCTAGAAAACCTGACTGTAAGCAACATCACTGTGTTACTCATCTATAATCCTCTCACGTTTGAATCGGAAATCACGTGCCTCACGCCAAAACTGTTTTCGAATGAGACGGGCTTTACTGTTCGATCGACTGAGCATCTCCTAGATGCAACCTTGAATTTGATGTATCGAGGTCGATTTGCAACTTTACAACTTTTCGTAACTTTTCATGAAGGAGCGAACATATCAGCTTTCTATGGAAATCTGCAATTTTAACTGGTTTATGCCTGACGATGCAGGAATATATAGGGTATATGTAATGTCCTCCGTGAAATACATATACCGATTTAAGAGTATACCGATAAAGTTCACTGATAAGTGCAGCAGATCTTCCTTTGAGGCCGGTTAAGAGGGTTAACAACAGGGAATGACTCAGCAACGGATGATGAAAGGAAGGGACCGACGGCATGTGAAACACGCAGGACCGAGTTTTCGTCGATTAAATGTTATATCATGTAGTTGCTGCCATTGTTGTAATTGACAAACTGCTAATGACACCACATTGTGGTAATCGTTTGAAGAATGTTATTGTGAGTGTTTGCATTATAAATTGAAGCGTTTCATTTTCAGAGTCGTGGTAAATGCTTTTCGAAATCCAATATACGAATCAGCAAACCAGAACGGTTGCCAGCAATGCTAACAGCTGAAAGGAAATGAGGAATGCTTTTCATCCCATAGCATTCATAGGGATTTGCTCATTCTGGCAATTATGTTTTGCTTTGGTAGCAATGAGATTCTTAAATTAAGTTTTCAATCAGTGGCACTGCAATATTACTCGAGGACTTCTGAAGTTGGCTTTTTGAAGAAAATTCCTTTCTCTTTCGTGTTTTAAAAGTTATTCAATTCAATTTTTTCCTTCTGAATTCAAATCTTTTTATATATTTGAGAGGTTGTTCATTCAAGAACTACTTGTTATTACAAAAACACCTTCAAAGTAAATGCGGCAACAGTTCGCAGTAAAGTTCATCAACATATCAATGCTGACTGTTTAAATTCGTGGAGGAAGTAGCATAGGTCATCGATAGGAGAGTTATCTCATTGATTTGAGGCAGATGAAAATAGCGCAGATTAAAAAAGAATAGAAAAATTACTCTATGGAGAAGGAAAAAGTTTTGGCGTTATGATCGCAAATTGAGATGGCAACAATAGTTTAAATAGTATTGGAAACACACTATAGTGCATAGATGAGAGAAAGAAATTCAGGAGCGAATTTTCTACGAAAGGTCAACAAAACTGAGAATGCGAAAACAAGTGGGAGAAAAGCTCGTTCCCTTCGTGTCAGTGATGAGAACGATGACGCAGTGAGCTCATCGCCTAGTGAGGATATTCGGAATGCTCGAGGTAAATATCCCGTTATTGTTGAGAAAATGTATAATGATCCCTCAGATGATCTTCTGCTAAACTCATATTTTCATTCTCAGCAGAACTCCTTCACAATAAGATCAGTTCTATTTTAACCGAATTGGTGTCCCTAAGTAATTCATGAGGATTATTTTTTCGCTGTGCTTCTTGAGCTGTTTCAAGTTGTTTTTATTCTAATCAAGAAATGAATCAGGTGCGAAGCTGATGATACGCGCTCGCCGTCATGAAACCGATGAGGAAGCGATGGAACCGATGGAACCGATGGAATTGCGCATCGACGGACATTTGCGCTTGATTCTTCAATTCTAGACATTTTAGTTCTGTCGAGTTTTATGTTTAATTCGTCGACAGTAAAATTGCTCTCTGAAATGATGAAGTCGGTGTCGCGCCTCAACGACGAAAAATTAACTATTCACAACAAACATCAAAACGACTCAGCACGAAAACAATTATTAATCCAACATATCTGAGGTAACAAAATGATGGCATATTATTCCATCTGCTTTACTGTTAAATATCAACTCAGCACGCTTAAAAGTCTTTCTACGACACTATGTGCGCTTTGAAAATGCCTCATCCACATTGTCTATTTCTACGGCTTCAATTAATCCACATGATTTTATTTTGCACTATCCCTCCTTTGATTTCTGGCTTTTTCCCTTCTGCCTCTTCGCCCGCTATTCCTTGTTTTGTCTACCTTCCAAACTATGAAAACTTCAACTTACAGGCTTACAAAAAAAAAAATCCAACGCTGCGGACATCGAAAATCAGAGCGAGTTGACGTTTGTAAAGCGCAAGTTTCACGTAAAAGCGCAAATTTGTACGAGTTCAGTTGACGAAAGTGAAGTCAGAGATCATCGACGATGAGCTGCAAAAGAATGAGCATAATCACGATTTTTTTTGTTTACTAGACACTGGAAAGATCTGAAACCACTGACGTCGGAAATTGCCAAAAGCAAACGTCATACCTACTGCCCTTAGCGATACAAATCTGCTGATCACTTCCACGTTCAACACGGAACAAATACAAGGACCAATGATGATAGATGCATCGCGACATATAGATTAGATGCAAGTGCACACGACCTATGTGGGACGTAAGCGTTCTATAGTTGTACTTCAATGGGAAAACGCTTTCCCTGTCTTCTCCGATACTTTTGAAAATTTCCTCGTCCCGAGAATCTCTCCAAAAACTGACGAATTAAATATTTTAGCGAATTAAATTTTTAATTCTTTCGGGCATTCCAGGTGTTATTTCATCACTCTCAGGCTTGAATTACGCCTTTATTTTCATTATATAGAGATTGTTAATAATATCACAGCGAGTACTTCATGGATGTTGTTGTGGTCGATCGTTAAAGAGCCCCATGGGCGTTACTGACACCAAGGACATGCTTAAAATAGAAACTATTGAGCTGCTCAAGGAATATAAATATAAGCACGGTCTGAGGACCAAGACGGAAATAGTAAGGCGTGAATCCTTTCCACAATGCGAAGAAACCTTCGTTTTGCATAATTTTCGCCCATACGTCGAAAGCGTTCCGATATTCCGGTTTACCGTTCACAACACGCATATTTTGCACCCTAAATAACTCACATTTTTATTCCAACTGACAACTACTTTATTAACGTAGAGCGTGAATGTATGCAGAAAACATCAGGCTAATATTTCACATTCCGTCAAGTTGAACTCCAGCTTTGGTGATTTTTGATGCAACGGAAACAACTATATCACTGGAGCATCAGAAGTTTCTCCGCTAATGCATAAAGCACTTTAAAAAAGCATTTCAGAGGGATCCAAATGCGCAGTACATTAGTCGTCAATGTCAGTTAACACTGTCTTAGAGGGAACCATCAACACATCGATCTATTCGAAGTCTGAGCTATGAAGCAAATCTTCAAGGATAACGAATATCTGCGTCACTTAAAAAACAATAACCTATATTATTATATGATCGATGCAGAATAAGCGTCAAAATGTTCGATGAAAAAAATAGCACATTTGGAGATTTCACCTCGTCTTCGCAATGTCAACAGGCATTGATGCGACAGTCGTTACAATGCCACTGATCATTGACGCCAAGAAATGGCACAATATTCCATCCTTCACATAGCCTCCACGTAGCACCAACTCCTTCGACTGGGAATAAGTGGCCAATTGTGATGCATTTACCACCACTGCACGTAGTAAAGTTGGTCCACAACCCTATAAACCAGTGGTGTTGCATTTTCCAGATGACACTTCAATTGAATAATTTTTATGCACGTTGTGCCAAGATGAAAATATTCAAAGCATATTTCATATTGCTAAATGCAGTTACGAATAACTTTTTCACTCACATTGTCAGAATCTTACAAATTTTGTGTTGCACTGAAATGGGTCTAAAACTCGAGATTACAGCCATCTTGAAACTAGTTCACATAAACGAATTCTGGAGCTAAAATATCTTTCAACTACAATCTCCTCGTTTCTCTTTGGCGATCACCCATTTCTCCCCATCATATCGTTATTGTCACAACTGAGATGTAGCTTGTGGCGCACATGAAGTGCAACCTGAATCTGATATACAACTTAACGACTAATATAGCAGGCGGACGCTTTGTCTCTTTAAGAAGGTAAGCGAAAAACTCAAACCCTCCACAGTGTTAATATGCCTTCTTCACGAACTATCCTGATAAGAGCATCGATAACATTCTCATATTTGCGCTGCTGCTCAACAGGAAGCCTAAAAATAAACCAAGCATTAACCAGTCATCAAAAACCAAGTTGCCTGCTATAATAACACAATAACGAATAGAAACATATATTGCAACTAAATGCAACGTCAATCTCCGCATAATTTGAAAGTGGCAACGCATTTTACAACTTCGTTTGAATAATTAACAATGAGCACTCCAGAAATAACTAGTATTCATTGTTAAATTTCACTTATGTTGGTGATTCGCCACTTTGTGAAGCCTTTTTTTAGGCTGAAATGATCGATTAGAACATTTAAGCCAACTTTCCAGTACCTCGTCAACAATTTCTGCATGAGACCGACAGTATACCGTACAACAACACGCCGAGCCACCTCAGACAAATCTCATTAGCTTTTTCTATACAATTATCTCTTCGCAGTGCTTTATGAAGTGTTCTGTTTCACGCACCCTAGCCAAGCAAAAGGTAAGGAAGGATTCGCACTTGAATTTTTATCTAATCATAGCCTGTTGTCTCCACGATAAGTGATGAATGATCGCTTGGAAAGTTAGTTTGAACTAGACATGGATCACATTTTTTGAAGCAATTTTATCAGCTTACTGCTAGCATATTCTAACGAATTTGGTATTTCTCGAACCTATACAACTCCGTTTTAATTTTTCCACAAGTTTTGCGACTAACTACCGATATGATGCATCTTCACTGCCTAATTCTTGAAAGTATGACTTTCAAGAATTAGGCAGTGAAGATGCACCATGTCGGTAGTTAGTCGCAAAACTTGTGGAAAAAATAAAACGGAGTTGTATACGTTCGAGAAATACCAAATTCGTTGCATTGCATTGAATTGCATTGAATTGCATTGCATTGCATTGCATTGCATTTTGTTGCATTGCATTGAATTGCATTGCATTGCATTGCATTGAATTGCATTGCATTGCATTGCATTGCATTGCTTGCATTGCATTGAATTGCATTGCATTGAATTGCATTGCATTGCATTGCATTTCCTTGCATTGCATTGAATTGCATTGCATTGAATTGCATTGCATTGCATTGCATTGCTTTGCATTGCATTGCATTGCATTGCATTGCATTGCATTTAATTGCATTGCATTGCATTGCATTGAATTGCATTGCATTGAATTGCATTGAATTGCATTGCATTGCATTGCATTGCATTTCCTTGCATTGCATTGAATTGCATTGCATTGCACTGTATTACATTGCGCTGCATTGCATTGCATTGCATTGCATTGCATTGCATTGCATTGCATTGCACTGCATTTCATTGCATTGCATTCAATTGCATTGCATTGCATTTAGTTGCATTGCATTGAATTGCATTGCATTTAATTGCATTGCATTGCATTGCATTGAATTGCATTGCATTTCCTTGCACTGCATTGAATTGCATTGCATTGAATTGCATTGCATTGAATCGCATTGAATTGCATTGCATTGAATTGCATTGCATTGCACAGTACTACATTGCGCTGCATTGCATTGCATTGCATTGCATTGCATTGCATTGCATTGCATTGCACTGCATTTCATTGCATTGCATTCAATTGCATTGCATTGCATTTAGTTGCATTGCATTGAATTGCATTGCATTTAATTGCATTGCATTGCATTGCATTGAATTGCATTGCATTTCCTTGCACCGCATTGAATTGCACATTGCATTGCATTGCATTGCATTGCATTGCATTGAATTGCATTGCATTGAATTGCATTGCATTGCACAGTACTGCATTGCGCTGCATTGCATTGCATTGCATTGCATTCATTGCATTGCATTGAGTTGCATTGCATTGAATTGCATTGAATTGCATTGCATTGAATTGCATTGCATTTAATTGCATTGCATTGCATTGCATTGAATTGCATTGCATTCCTTGCATTGCGTTGCATTGCATTGCACTGTATTACATTGCGTTGCATTGCATTGATTTGCATTGCATTGAATTGCATTGCATTGCACTGTATTACATTGCGTTGCATTGCATTGCATTGCATTGCATTGAATTGCATTGCATTGCACTGCATTGCATTTCATCGCATTAAGTTGCATTTAATTGCATTGCATTGCATTGCATTGCATTGCATTGAATTACATGGAATTGCATTGCATTGCACTGTGTTGCATTGCATTGCATTGCATTGCATTGAATTGCACTGCATTGCATTTCAGCGCATTACGTTGCATTTAATTGCATTGCATTGCATTTCGTTGCATTGAATTCTATTGCATTGCATTGCATTGCATTGAATTGCATTGAATTGCATTGCATTGCATTGAATTGCATTGCATGCATTGCATTGCATTGCATTGAATTGCATTGCATTGCACTGCGTTGCATTGAATTCTATTGCATTGCATTGCATTGCATTGATTGCATTGAATTGCATTGCATTGCATTGAATTGCATTGCATTGCATTGCATTGCATTGCATTGAATTGCATTGCATTGCATTGCGTTGCATTGAATTGCATTGCATTTCATTGCATTGCATTCAATTGCATTGCATTGCATTGAATTGCATTGAATTGAATTCCATTGAATTGCATTGATTGCATTGCATTGCATTCATTGCATTGAATTGCATTGCATTGCATTGAATTGCATCGCATTGCATCGCATTGCATTGCATTGCATTGCATTTCATTGCATTGCATTCATTGCATTGCACTGCATTGCATTGCATTGCATTGTTGCATTGCATTGCATTGCATTGCATTGAATTGCATTGAATTGCATTGCATTGCATTGCACTGCATTGCATTTCATTGCATTGCATTCAATTGCATTGCATTGCATTGAATTGCATTGCATTTCCTTGCATTGCATTGAATTGCATTGCATTGCATTGCATTGCATTGAATTGCATTGAATTGCATTGCATTGCATTGAATTGCATTGCACTGCACTGCATTGCATTGCATTGAATTGCATTGAATTGCATTGCATTGAATTGCATTGCATTGCATTGAATTACATTGTGTTACATTGCACTGTAATTGCATTGCATTGCATTGCATTGAATTACATTGAATTGCATTGCATTGCACTGTATTGCATTGCATTGCTTTGCATTGCATTCAATTGCACTGCATTGCATTTCATCGCATTACGTTGCATTTAATTGCATTGCATTGCATTTCGTTGCATTGAATTCTATTGCATTGCATTGCATTGCATTGAATTGCATTGAAATTGCATTGCATTGCATGAATTGCATTGCACTGCATTGCATTGCATTGCATTGAATTGCATTGCATTGCACTGCGTTGCATTG
>JBBHLZ010000002.1:328047-407661 GCA_037576465.1 Parascaris univalens
CTCAAAATAAATTTTTGCCTTCATCATAGCCGCTGAATCAGTAACTGAATCCAAAATGAAAGAACGGCAGTCTAAAGGACCATAAGAGATTAGGAAGGATGCTTACATCTAAAGACTAAAATAGAACCGCCTCGACATTTCCTACTTGGCATATAGCTGCATGAATCTTGATCAGAAACCTGAATTACAACTCTTTTCCCCCAAAAAGAAAGTCTGCGGTTTTAAAGCACTTTGCAAAACATGAAACAAGATGCCAAATGCAAAAATAATAAATAAACGCACCACAGGACAAGTCATGTTCGTCGCCATCCATAACGATATGCATCCAGCGCAGAACTTATGCCCGCACGGGCAGATCCTTCAATGAAATATTTTATAGGCAACCATTGCACGAATGTTATAACACCTATTTATACATCTCCTCGTCGGATATCTAAAGGAAATAGTTGTCAATATCGTAAGGAAACGAGGAGAACATCCCTCATGGCGATCGGGAACCCAAATGGTTTCTCCATTGTATCATGCAATCAACGGCTACTGCGTTTCCTTTCCCAAATGTCATTCGCAGTATTTAAGAAAACGAAATTATGAGCAGAAAAAAAGTTGGAAAAACACGTAAAGCTCTCTAATTGCAACTGTGGCTAGAACGAAGCGATCCGTTTAAAGCAACGGTCCCCGACAGATGATCGATTTATTGAATGGAGCATGTGGAGGAGGAGAGTGCATGCATTGGGGAACGTGAAGAGAGGGAAGTTAGATGCAGGTAAGCGAAGCAGAGTAAAGGGAGTGCCCTTTCCACCTATGCACAACACCTTCATGAGAACGGTCGAACTAATAATGCTTTGATAAGGGAGCAACAAAAAAGACGAACGTTGCACATTTGTAAATGATTTCCATACAAATGAGGCACTCCAATGCCTCCGCCAAACGTCTACTCAATGATGCCGAATCGTGGGTTGCTGCATTTGTCCGATCCGGTGAGTCTGTACCTTCGCCGATTTTCTGCAACAACAGCATGGTAGAGATTACAAGTGAACGTAGGCTTAGGCAAGTAAAAACACTGAAATGTGGCAGCACTGAATCAAAGCGACTCCACTGGTTTCCGATGGAGTTACTAACGCAAGTAAAAGAGGGGAATGACAACGAACCATGGTGTGCTTCATACAATAACTATCACCATTTTTAGTTGAACTTTGCAGCTAATTCAAATTCATTAGCAGCACTATCCTCTACAAGGGCACAAAAAAGAATTTGGAAGAAAATTGTTGCACGGCAATGGTGAGTAAACGATAGCGGTGAACGGTTGTGACTATCGACGATAACGGCCACACAGCATCAGATACACCAACTGTAAGGTCGAGCATATGCCGTTTCAGAGAACACGACAAATTTCACTTCACAAGCAGTTCGCGACATCTAATATTGAGCATGAAATCTATGAAGAGGGGATTTGGCAACCTTAAGTATATGCCTGAGAGTTGCTAAAAAGATCTGTCGAAATTTTCGGTCGCTTTGAAGCGATGCAAAATTACTAACCGAAACTGTTGAAATTGCTCGTTACTTTAGTATTTCATAGAGTGGACAGTTTCACCACAAAATATTTCCGATAAGCAAAAAGCAGATTCGCGTATCTCTCCCAATATTGCTGTTCCCCTGCATCTCATTAAATATAATCTTAATTAACCCCTCGAATAAACATGAGAAATATGCCTTCCTCGTGAACGCATATCGTGTTTCATAAACCATCAATGCTGTAGAGCTCACCTCCGAACGGAATATACCTTCTCGTTGTTGTACTTGCGGAAGGATAAATTGACTCGGGTATATGCACGACTTAGATAACACTATTGGCCTCAACAAGAAACCAATGCTAGTAGCCATCTCACTTGACCACAATCTACTGTTTTATGCAATTGGAGACGTAATTCAGTATTATGCAATTTATAGACACCAGTGCCTCAGCTTCAGCCTTCACTACTTGTGAGGATATAATCCGACAAGCGCTCTTTATTTTTCGGCGAAGGACGACTGCACCACTACTGTCCGCTGCATGACACGCATCACAATCGGCTTTTATACGGCAATATGTTATGTCCGACACCGTTCACACAGTTTCTGCACCTCCTGGCAGCCGCTTCTTTAAGCACACAGCTCCGGTCGATGCAATCTCATCTGCAGTACCAAGGGAAAATCACGTCTGATAAACCGATCCTCTCCGAGTCACATATTCCGCGGTTATTTTATTATCACAGACGAGTAGTCCTCGCGATGGTCGATCGAATAATATTAATTCCTATATAAACCTACTCATGCGCTCAAATGAACCCATTCCGTTTGCAACTCACTTCGTAATTCGGAGAACCAATATGCCGAGATTCAGCTCGCTTCGTGCTAGTGTGCTGGTGCCTCGGATGTCCCGGTGACTTCTTTCAGATATCTCTCATCAAATGATTTAAGTCGACAGAACGTTTCAGCCAAAATAAGCGAGCAAAGCCATGAGTAACGTTTTTCTTGTTTTGACTGCCAAGTGAAACGGACATCGCTGAAGGCATGAATGAAGCTAGTCGTCGAAACACTCACCGGCACGCCTTCAGAAAGTTTTCGAACAGATGAAGAAAAAGAAATCTGGACATTACTGCATTCATTCTTTGTCCTCACAGATAAAGACCTGCTGAAGAAGGCTGAATACTGAAAAAAATAATAACAATGGTGCTGCCGACCCCTTCCACTTGAGGCGCCGGGTTGTCGATGCCCAGAACAATAGGATTTGCTTCTGAACCCTTCTCGGCGGGTGGCTTCACTTCTAACACCTCGACGTCATCCAAATTCTGCGCTCCACCACCTGATGCATCGATCTCCTAGATGCAGTAATTCTAATGGTGACCTCACTTACATGTTTGTCCAGCGCTAAGATTGCTCCAGGAGCTAGTTCTAATGCTATTAAGAAAATTAACGGAAACCTTAAGACTCTACAGCGATACGTTGGAATAATGAAGTGAGAGTAAGTCCCGTACGAGGAAGGAACAAAGGCCCAAATGCCTGTAAACAAACTCATATAAAAAGTTCCAATAAGATCTATGCAGAAATCGAAAAATACAATATAAGCATTTTATTTGATTATTTTGATTTTAGATTCGCCAGAAATACCTTCATCTTCAATCATATAGCAGTAAAGGTGGCACAGCAAGGAAGAGAGACTAGTGGGATTACTAATTCACTACCGAAGGACGATAGGGTAGAGGAAAGCAAAGGAAGTAGACAAGAAAAGAGCGCTTTCAACGATGCCACGAGAGAAATTCAAGATCGCTTCGTGCATCTGACCACGATTGCTTTACTTTTCAACAGTCAATGATTCAAGACGTGCTTGGAACTACGAACGTAATGGACCTTAAAGCTAGCGCGTGGTGAGATCGAAGCTGCGAACACTGCAAGTCCACCGCCAAGAGAATTCTCGAAGCTGAGGGGACGGTGGAAGAGGAGAGTAATGGAAATCGGACCTGTCTTTATAGTGGCATGCACCTCAGCTAGTCCATAATGTGATTATGACCGAGATTTCCATACTGAGCTTGGCAATTCTACGGCTCTACTGGCTCCATTCTACGAATGCGAAATCTGCGGGAACCACAAAGAATGATGATATGGCGCTGAGTGCTCGTTCACGGCAGTCACCAGTGAAACAGCTAACAGATGTATGGAGTGCCGCTTCATCTCGAATTGTTACGAATTACTCCGAGCAATCCGATTACTACTCCAAATGGTGATTTCGTGCCAACTGCACGATGTCCGTACTCCATCTACTGAGAACTTTATATAGCCATCTGCTGCTCATACGAGTATGAAAGCGATGAAAAGATATATTACGCTAATACGGACTCACTCCGAAAGCCAAAAAGTCCCTCAACGATAACTCAAGAGAGCAATTCATGATTATTAGCAATAACTAACGTCGGCGTTGACACGATGAATGCGCCGATTTGGTGATGCCGCTCGCACTCGACCATTTCTGCTTCTATAAAACCTTTCATCATTTAACATATATTGTGTGTATTAACATAAAGATGTCTGAATGCAACGAAATACACAATAAATACAACGAACTATGGATGACCGGAGTGAGAGAGAGAGAGAGGATGAGGGGAACTGCTGAGAAGAGTGAGAGGGAAAGATCAAAG
Organism: Parascaris univalens; assembly: GCA_037576465.1. Classification (NCBI taxonomy): domain Eukaryota; kingdom Metazoa; phylum Nematoda; class Chromadorea; order Rhabditida; family Ascarididae; genus Parascaris; species Parascaris univalens. The sequence goes on from JBBHLZ010000002.1 coordinate 332,220, forward strand.
GAAGTGAGGATGAGATGAATTTGAAACAAATGCGCATTGCCACAATTTGTTGGTCAGGGAAAAGTCCACCGTTATAGCGGAGCTTAAAAAACCTAGATCTGTTCTGGAAGTCCCTCAAATGAAACACCGTTTTCTAGAAAGATTCCAGGAGTCTTTTTTCGGAGTTCTAATCTCTCCACGGCGCTGCCATGAACGAGGCTTCTTAATGAGAATTAAAAATACTCTCAGAAGAAACTGAAAACAATCGAAAATGCAACGAATATACAAACATTGGCAAATATTATTCCCTTTTATCGTGATAACTGCTTTCGGCGAAATCAGTTTATAATATCAAAGAGCGTACCCTCTTGTAGTCAAACGTGTTGCCGGTGCCATAATCTCTAAGCCTCTTGCTTCGATTCACTTCACTGCTACGTTTGCGCTGCCAACCTGAATTAATCATAGTCAATAAATTCAAGCCAACAGCACTGCACGGAGGACATTTGCGCCATGACGTGTTCCACTAGAGCGTAACATGCAAGCTGACATAAAGGAACCTCAAGAAGATACGCGAGTGCAAATGCTCCCCACTTCATCAGTGGTTCAGGGCGCAATTTTCGTGTGACGGTACGCTCCGAAGTGCCATAAGGTAAGCGTCTCATGGCGCACGGGTACTCGCGTTACACGCAACTGATCCACAAAGCGCCACTGCTACCAACGGCATAAAACACCAACATCAACAGTGAACTAAGTTGGCACTTCAAGTTCTCGACGCAAGCATTCCACTGAGCAAACCGAAAATAGCCCGCAACACCTTACATTTCTTCGATCACTTCGCGGGTGGATTCAGATAGGATCATCCGAGTCACTTAGATGAGGCCAGTATCAAGCGTATTCCCACCCAGTAATCGTCGAGCCTCTCCCCTCTCCCCTCCTGCCCATCCCCACTCTTCAAATAGTATACACGCAACAAAATGAGACCATAGATGCAATTACTGTTAAGCAACAGTAAGAATGTCGTCTAAGCCATGAAAGAGTGCGATGTCCTAACAATGTCCCTCGTTTCCCTTCGCACTTTCAAACATAAACCTATGAGAGTCGTCGAGAAGGAAGCGAACCGCCGACTATATGCTTTCATCGAATAAAAACAACTGCCGGAATTGATAATACAGTGTTAATGTTAACAGTGAATTGGCATTACTCACTTTCGGCATTTTTTGCATAGTTGGGTGTGGATATTGAGCAACGCCGAACAATCTCAAATCTTAGCCATTCGTGTCGTCCTATTGAAGCCACTGCCAATAGAGAGAGAGAGAACGCTTCGGAAAAGTCTTCGCACATTCTTCGACGGTGCAGAGAAAGCGCTGAATTTGAGGATTATCAGTGAAGCAACGAAATCACTTCGACGAGATGGGGGAGGACTGCTTGCATTGAAAGAATGCTTCCTCCCTAACCTCTATACCTGTACGTCGAAACCTTCACCCCTTTCGTCAATCACGCCTCCCATCCTCCTGTGCACCCTAACTAATACAGCAATACAACAGCTGAGTTGATGAAATATCCATGTGGATGCAGAGAAAATGGACTAAAGAGTGAATAAGGTGCGGGTAGACTTAGCCACAACACACTAGACAGAGAAGGAGGGACTGCACGTCTTCGGGCAACGACGCACTGATGGTCACTCTGCAGTAAAAAACATCGCACTACCGATGAAAATATACCGTAGGAAGACAAGATTCGAAAGACCAATGTCAACATACTTTAAGGAGCACCGAAATCACTAATAGGCTGAGGACCACAACAGCAACAACACTTTTCAGTAATTCCTTAAGTGACGCCACAGTTGGTGCAATCTCGGCAGTGCCGTCTCGTAGGGGAAAGGAAGAAGTTCACTACCGTCGTAATGAGTGTTTGAGGCATCGCACTAAATTTGCTGCAAGCAGAGGCGGCAACCAATCCTGGACTTCCTGGATCTAATCAAGCTTCAAAGGCAATCAACACAGCTCTCATTGCCTCACACCAACATCCGTGCGTGGCATCGCAACATCCGCACTCCTCATTTCGAAACATCGTCACCGCCATTCGGTGCATTTCGATTTAAATGTTCTAGGCGCCTATGACAGCGAAAAGGTCACATCTCGTGTGCCGCTGGGTGGGCGAGACTTCTGAAGCGGATTTTAGCGCTATCGTTCTAAAGTGGGCAAATTGGATTGCCCTCGTGGATGTTCTGAACTCTCTTCGTCGCATTCAAAAAGTGCGAAATACTGTGGACGAGGTTGCTACGATTGAGGCACGAAGTAAGCTTTAAGGCCTTGGCCCCAAGCTGTTGTTGGCTAGGAATGTGTGGTGACCAACTCGCTCATTAGCGACTTTTTATCAGCAATCGCACACGAATAGATTGATGCGACGTCGATCTCTTAAGTTGACAAGGTTGTCTAAGGAAGTTTCACTTCTCACAAGCAATGAAAGGTCTTCAAAGAAAAGGATTCACTAAGTACGTGAGGATCATAGGCTGAACCGATGTTCGCTGATAGTGAGATGTGATAATAGTCACTTTGGGAGGGGTGAAGGGGGGAGGTAATGATCATTTCGATCCCTTATTTAATTTTTCGATGTGTCTGCGGGTGAGCCAAAGAGGATAGTGGAGCAATTTAATGAGAAAAATGACTCCAACTGAAGAAAGATTACGCTGCATGAAGGACTTAGAGTACCCGTAATCTGTGGCTGTTTCTTTCTTTGCCGGATTTTATAGCCAACCTTGCTTAGCTTATAAGATGCACGGGATTTTAGGTTTTCATAGCGAATTAGCTGCCGAACTTGTACTGTTTTGTCTGTGAAGCTGTTTACCAGTTAATTCGACGATTGTCGAGCGTATTCCATCGTACCATATTTCTCGGCCTAGACATCAAAGTACCATTAATTCCTAGTGAAATACAATGGTGTTAAGTTTAGGGCCGCATTTCCGGCGCCTGTCGTATCGTTTTTGTTGAAAAGTGGCGCTGAAGACTTCAAGCAATATGCTTTGACAATTGCCTCTCATGAGCAGCAGGTGGGCTTTTTTGTTGTACCCTTCGATTATATCTATCGGTGTTTGTAGAAGACCTGCCGAAGGTGAATCGGGTACTAGATGAGGATGATGGAGGTATTTGCTAGCTGAATTTTGCAGCGTAGGTTGATTCATTGATTGTTCGGGACGGTAGGAATGCCTTCTAGAAGTTAGCTGATATAACCCAAGAAGACGCAGATTCATTCATTCGATAGGCCATAACGGGTGGCTTCTAAGGGTTATTTTTTAATCTCTTCGATATAGCGGAGATCTATAGAGATTTCTAAGTATTCACTGAAACATCAGTGCTAATGAATTGATCACATAAACCGTATGGAAGACTTGTGATCTTAGCAGGAAGTGCATAAAAGTTTATTTATTCATTCATTATCTAAATGAGCACCGATATTGATGTATAGATGTTTATTAGGCATTCATATCGGTGTCGTTTTCGAGTGTCGACTATATCCGATGTGGAATTCAAATGAAACTGCATCGTTCTTTTTCAGTAGTATCAGTATCGAGGGAATATATTATCAGTACTATCACATGTTGTTGGGACCTCTGGTTGAGATTCTAGAAGCATTTAATTTTGGCTTCAAATTGTAGCACTAAGTCCTGGTATAGGGCGCCTCTACGTTCACTCATTTTCCTCTCGATCACTTCACATAACCTCTTTATGTCCAAATTCCTCGATAAAGTGGAACCACATAGTGGTACCATTATACTGATATTTCAGTGAATATTTCTCAACGAGTACCACAAAAGTGGTAATTTTTTACCACTTTTGTGGTAAATTTTAGGGCAATCAGGCGGCAGCATTCGAAACTCATCAGGTCTACAACCGGAAGTTCATGCCACTTGCCGAAACTTTCATATATCTTGCATCGAAGCGAAACGCCGAACTCAGCAGTGTTACCAGAGAGATGTTGATTGTAGGTTTAGTTATTTGCTAGCAAATAGAACGTTATCTCACAGTATATACGGAGTTCTATCCAAACACTCTTCTCTACTATGAATAATGATGCATTTATTGTATAGAATAACGATCGATTAATTGGTGATACGGCGTGATAGAGCTCGATGTTTAACGGTTTAAGTTGCTTATCCTTTCCGGTCATAGACTGCCGTCGACTTCCGCTTACTCAACTATCAGCACTATGATAGTTGGATATCTATTTTCCTTAGTGGAAGGGCTTTTGAATTCATAAGATTCGTTGGATTGTATCAGTTGTTAAACGTATTGTTGCATTTGTTGTGCCCACAAAGTGGATCGGTTACATCGTAGTCCATTTATTCTACGACACCTTATATTCTTCCAGCGAAGCTTCTCTAGAATTTAGTGGAAGAGGGGGGTCGATTCGACTTTAATGGATTTCCTTTCGTTGGAAATTTCACAGTATCAACCAATTTTCCTGTGCAAAAAGAGTAGCGGAGTATATTTGGCGCTATGTTGTGTCGATCGGGGAGGGAAAAGAATACGTGGCTTGATCGTTGTCGCTTACTCATCTCTCTCATCACTCCTCAACTATTAAGGGCGGCATTAAGGGGCGGGCATTTGCGCCTCATTCATTGCCATCGATGTTGATGATCTTCCGATGGAGTGGATATTTCTGAAATAAGCTTCAAATAAAGTTCGTTCGCGCTGTATCGTTTTAATTTGCCATGTGCAGGCGCAGTTAATTCATCAACTTGTAGAAGGGGATCGCACAACTAAATGACGCAAACGAAACGACACTGATCAGCGGAACAGACCTATCTCTTCCGTTTCTTTTCAAGATCGTGACCAGCTCACCGGATGTGCTCAGATTTCTCGCACAACGTGCTAACGAACTTGGTCGCTTCTTTATTGTTTCCATTTCTCGGATGGGTTTTTTCTCTTAATTTAAAACCTAAAAGATAGATGATTGCCTAATTGAATAGAATAGTGAAGTTAATATGAGTTTGTGTATATTTTGATGGCTTGTAAGTTTCCCATTTATGGAGATGATCCGACTAAATATTGGGGGGATGATCACTATCGTCCGTACCCGCGTATTTGTCTTCGGAAAAGAACTGCATCGCTTGAAATTTGTGGAATATTTTTCGTCGATAATAAGAGAAGAGTTGCAATTAGAAATAATTTGGGCCTCAGAAGTAGATATCGTGTAGAAACTGTGGGAATAACACAAAAGAATCGAATATTAGCCTTTGACGTCAGAAGTGACTGAGTTTGGGCGATGATGGCGACACTGCTGGCGTAAAAACTTCCCGAAAGACCGCGAAATGACGAAGAGTCAGTCAAATTTTCAATTTATTACATTCACTAGATGGTCTTAAGGGTCTCTGAGTTTTTTTGTGTCACGGAAAGACACTGTGATTTAAAAAAGCAATAGTCTTAGGGTTTGGTGGGGGGATGGGGGATGGGCGGGGGGGGGGGGGGTGGGGAGGGGAGTTTTCGAGAAAATAGGAAATTTACAATATATATCGTTTCAGTGGTGTTGCGAATTTATACTAATTCCATTGGTGATTTGAATTGTGAACGATTTTCCAGGTTTCTAAAATTTCGTGGGGTAATTGAGGAAGTATAGAGGGGTGTTTTTTGCGTTTTGCAGAGGTCGGATGGGATTTTTCAGCGAACGAAACTGCAGAAGTGATTTATGTATAAGAGGTCGTCGAGAGATGTGAGATCAGATAGAAAATATGCTTGTTGGTGCATATCGCTCATGATATGTTGGCTTCGGACAGCCGATACAGATCGTCCCGTTAGAAATTCCGCTGCCACCGAGAAATTCGGTCATTCAGATCTCAGCAATTCCATAAGGATGAGTTATTTCCTCGAAATTCATTTCATTGACGGTAAATGTTTTTCGTGGATAGCGAACTTGTGATATAAATGAGGAGATTATTGCCTTCCGTTCCATCCCTTCGTCCATTCCACCAACTACGGGTTGTGTTAATATGTGATGCTAAGGGTAGTGATATAGAAGAAACTAATTTTCCCTCGATTAGCCCTTTGGGCTGTGTAGTTTTAGTCGAAAAAAGGGATACGGATCGCTCAGAGCTCGTTGATTGGATCGCATTGTACCTTCAGTAGAACTAGAATTCGTTGTTATGCTCGAACAGGAGGAAGATATTTCATCGCTAAAGGGAATAAGGTGTTTTCAGTGAAATCTTCCATTGTTCTAAAAGCGTGTATGCAAATATCAGAGATCAGTAAGCATTGCATACTTCCAATGATACCTGGAGTTAATCACACCTATACGACAATTTTGGAGCGATTTTTATGTTTTCTCGGTGACGATACTATCGCATCACTTCTCGACACGACTCTTCCGATAGCTTTCGATGAACATATTTTCAATCGAAGTATTTATGAGCATATTTATTTGCCGCTCTTTGGCGCAATTGTCCGTCCCGTTATGGATATTGCGGAGGGTGTTTTTACCTGATCGCAAGGGCATTGGCGAACTGCGAATTTCCAAGTCCACGCGAGCTGGTGATTTTAGTTGAAGTTCCCCGCCTCTAGGAATATATTCTCGGAATTGTAGCTACAGAACGGAAGGGTATCGGGCTTTTGGGGAATAACGGTACAGAGTTGAAGGGTCTCGGGTTTTTGGGGAGAATAACGGTAGAGAGTTGAAGGGCCTCGGGTTTTGGGGGGAATAACGGTACAGAGTTGAATTGTCTCGGGTTTTTGGGGAATAACGGTACAGAGTTGAAGGGTCTCGGGTTTTTGGGGGGGATAACGGTACAGAGTTGAAGGGCCTCGGGTTTTTGGGGGAATAACGGTATAGAGTTGAAGGGTCTCGGGTTTCGGGGGGAATAACGGTAGAGAGTTGAAGGGCCTCGGGTTTTTGGGGGGAATAACGATACAGAGTTGAAGGGTCTCGGGTTTTTGGGGAGAATAACGGTAGAGAGTTGAAGGGCCTCGGGTTTTTGGGGGAATAACGGTACAGAGTTGAATTGTCTCGGGTTTTTGGGGGGAATAACGGTACAGAGTTGAAGGGTCTCGGGTTTTTGGGGGGATAACGGTAGAGAGTTGAAGGGTCTCGGGTTTTTGGGGGAATAACGGTACAGAGTTGAAGGGTCTCGGGTTTTTGGGGGGATAACGGTACAGAGTTGAAGGGCCTCGGGTTTTTGGGGGAATAACGGTATAGAGTTGAAGGGTCTCGGGTTTTCGGGGGGAATAACGGTAGAGAGTTGAAGGGCCTCGGGTTTTTGGGGGAATAACGATACAGAGTTGAAGGGTCCTCGGGTTTTTGGGGGAATAACGGTACAGAGTTGAATTGTCTCGGGTTTTTGGGGGGAATAACGGTACAGAGTTGAAGGGTCTCGGGTTTTTTGGGGGGGATAACGGTAGAGAGTTGAAGGGTCTCGGGTTTTTGGGGAGAATAACGGTAGAGAGTTGAAGGGCCTCGGGTTTTTGGGGGGAATAACGGTACAGAGTTGAATTGTCTCGGGTTTTTGGGGGAATAACGGTACAGAGTTGAAGGGTCTCGGGTTTTTGGGGGATAACGGTAGAGAGTTGAAGGGTCTCGAGTTTATGGGGGAATAACGGTAGAGAGTTGAAGGGTCTCGGTTTTTGGGGAGAATAACGGTAGAGAGTTGAAGGGTCTCGGGTTTTTGGGGGAATAACGGTACAGAGTTGAAGGGTCTCGAGTTTATGGGGAATAACGGTAGAGAGTTGAAGGGTCTCGGGTTTTTGGGGAGAATAACGGTAGAGAGTTGAAGGATCTCGGGTTTTTGGGAGAATAACGGTAGAGAGTTGAAGGGTCTCGAGTTTTTGGGAGGAATAACGGTACAGAGTTGAAGGGTCTCGAGTTTTTGGGGGGAATAACGATACAGAGTTGAAGGGTCTCGGGTTTTTGGGGAGAATAACGGTACAGAGTTGAAGGGTCTCGGGTTTTTGGGTGGAATAACGGTACAGAGTTGAAGGGTCTCGGGTTTTGGGGGGGAATAACGGTAGAGAGTTGAAGGGTCTCGGGTTTTTGGGGGGAATAACGGTACAGAGTTGAAGGGTCTCGAGTTTATGGGGGAATAACGGTAGAGAGTTGAAGGGTCTCGGGTTTTTGGGGAGAATAACGGTAGAGAGTTGAAGGGTCTCGGGTTTTTGGGTGGAATAACGGTACAGAGTTGAAGGGTCTCGGGTTTTTGGGGAGAATAACGGTAGAGAGTTGAAGGGTCTCGGGTTTTTGGGGGGAATAACGGTACAGAGTTGAAGGGTCTCGAGTTTATGGGGGAATAACGGTAGAGAGTTGAAGGGTCTCGGGTTTTTGGGTGGAATAACGGTACAGAGTTGAAAGGTCTCGGGTTTTTGGGGAGAATAACGGTAGAGAGTTGAAGGGTCGTGGGTTTTTGGAGGGAATAAGGGTACAGAGTTGAAGGGTCTCGAGTTTTTGGGGGAATAACGGTACAGAGTTGAAGGGTCTCTGGTTTTTGGGGGAATAACGGTAGAGAGTTGAAGGGTCTCGGGTTTTTGATGAGAATAACGGTAGAGAGTTGAAGGGTCGCGGGTTTTTGGGGGTGGTAACGGTACAGAGTTGAAGGGCCTCGGGTTTTTGGGGAAAGGCATCCGAACTTAAGAAATTGAAAAACTTCTAGGTATCATATTCCCGATATTCTAATGTCGGCGAGCATATTTTTCATTTTCTGCGATCAGCGCTCATTAAGAGGGTTAATGGTTTTCTTTGGGTACTCTATCGTGACCAGATATATTTTATTTTTTATCTTGTTGCCACGATTGAAGCGGTTTGTTTATATATGAGGAAGTTTTTTATAGAGGTTTCACCTCAATGTAAGCAATTCTGCGACGGAATGAAGGACGGTGCGATCGAATTGGTTGTAAGACTTTACATTCTGATGATTCTTATATTTATTCTTATGTAGAGGACGTTTATATGGAGAGAATATTTATATTTGTATATTCGGAATGCTCGTTCACTTGTCTACTGCCGGGGGGGGGAGGGGTACCAATATAATGGTAGCTTAATTTCATTTTTTCAGAGCTTTCTTTAATGGAATAAGTTGGAGTGCTGAATAAGACGAATCTATTAACTTTGAATTACTTAAAGAAATAAGTTAGCTCATCGTTCAAGTGTAATTTTATCCACAGTTTATTTTGCCTATAAGGAGATTTATATTCACAAAGGTTTTTATCGAAATGCAGAAGGTTAAATGTGATAAAGACCTATATGATTTTATAATCTGAGTACCATTTCACTGGAATATAAGCGGGGAGATTTTTCCGGATGAGGTGGGGGGAGGAGAGGAGGTCGGGAGGAGGAGTTCGGGAAGTTGGGGGAGTGATAATATGCTTTCCATAAATAACTCCAAGTTCTCAGAACGCAATTATTTCCACGATTATCTCATTGGTGCATCGACAAGCGTATTTTCTAAAGCTGAGAAGGGTGCCCTTGGGAGATGCATAATTGATTCACGTAAATTAAAGGAATATATTGTTGGCGCAATATCGGCTGAGAACGGTTATTTTCTCGATTGTAAAGTGGAAGGAATAGTGATAAGCATAGAAGGGGGGGGGGGGGGGGGGATTCATCGAATTATCGTTGCTCATTGTGGAAGTTCTCAAGTTTTTACGATTCTTTATAGAAATATAGACAAGAAATCATGCTCTTCATATACTAGGCGTGGATCGTGTGAAATGATCTTTTCATTGAGGGGAAAGGGGTAATTAGGGGATGAGTGGATTAATTAGGGGATGAGTGGATTAATTAGGGGATGAATGGATTAATTATAGCCTAAAATCTGTCTGTAGTAAATAGAGGATAGGCATCAAAGATGGCATAAAATCCGCTGGATACGTGTTTTGATTTTGGCAGCGTTATGTTCATTGCAGTTACCTTTTAAATGAAGCCTATCGGATAATGTAATGGGATTAATTTCAGTGGCAAATTCGGTGTTCGTCTTCTTTATGCGTTTTTCATATTGGCCGGTCCGATGAAGACATCGGAGGTCATTGTGAGATTCATTTTGGATGCCGAAGATAAACCTCAGGTTCCATGAGTTTCTTTTATTTTTGAGGTGTGATGAATCCCACGAGAAGTAGGTGATATTAAGTGTCAATAGTAGTTAAACCAACTTTTCCCATTGTGGGTTGCCCAGGGTATGGGTAATAGTTGTATTCGTTACTCGTATTCCGGCCAACGAAAGCCATTTGATAGTGATAACATATAGTTATATCATATCAGCATTTTATCTGCAGTAACGTCGATAATCCTTTCTATCTAAAGGGTTAGGGATAGTTGATATCAAGCTTGAATCACACATTTCGAAGGTAACATATCTTCTTATCTATGAATTATAGAAACGGTCACTGAAGGTGAGAAATAGAAGCAGGATTTGTCGCCTGTGTGAATAGTTCTGTCACCTACACTTTTGTGGAGTGGTTGATTTATTGATGAGTAGGTTATTATACCTTACTGAGGGTAACATTGTGCCGGAGATTTAAAGCCAGCAGGTGAGCCAGAATCCTGCCGATAACTTAGGACCACCTTAAAATATTAATCATTGACTGAGGGATTGTCCCCATCATCGTATCGGAAAGGTCTATAGCTGAGGTTCATGAGAAATTCTGAATGAGTGGTTGCGATATAATGGAGAACTAGGTTGCAGTTGAATGCGCTTTGTACTCTATTGGTTGCTTTGGCACCAATTATGCCTACAGCTGCAGAGGACGCCATCAGAGATTTCGTATCACTTAAAGATATTATTGAACACGAGAGGAAGAACAAATCGGCCGGCAATCGGCTAAGTGAAGGTTAGTTCTCTCTTCTTTGTTCCCTCATAAGAGTTATGAAGGTTGAGCGGAAGAATGCTTATTTGATCGTAAGAGGTAGACTGCCGTTAGTATTATACGCATATGTTTTTCAGGATTGATGTCAGAAGCAAGTGGTGCTCACAGTGCGGCTAATGTGACGTGAATTAGGAATCTACATTCTCTTAATTTATGGCAAAATACAGCTCCGGAAGATCATCCCCTTAAGTATATACGGTATGATTGGTTCGAATTCATAACGAGGGAGAGTTTGAGCAATTGTCGGGTTTTATCGTTTAGTTGGTGCATGTTTATCGTTCTTTGCAAGCATTGATTTCACTTCTGTGGTCTAAAATTCGGAAATTGAAGTTCCATTACAAGGTCGACACTCGTTGATGTAGATATTTGTCTGTGAGATGTCCTGCGATCAGTGTAGGAAACGAAATTGGATAAAAATAGAGTGAATAAACTTTACTCATCGGTGATCCGTAAGGATACTGAAGAGGAGAGAAAAAAGGACTCCAAAATAATATTGTATGGGGATATGAAGGGAACGAAATTGGATAAAAATAGAGGGGATAAACTTATGTGGTTGAAATATCCTACTGAAAAGAGTTGGGGAGTACCTGACGTTGGTGTGATTGCACGAACGACCTCTTTACATGGAAGAGAAGCTGCGCATTTTTCGATAACAGTTAAGGCACTCAAGAAATGACAGATTTGAAAGCAAATTTGTTGACGAAATTAATCCACTGCTCTTTCAGCAGTACCTCTACGTACATCGGATTATGCTGTTCTACTTTTTCGAAAAGCATAAGATCGGTGCGGATACTGACGAAATGATCGTCAAATATAAGCGATTTATTGACGAATACAACAACGCGACGAAAATTTGAGACCGATTGATTTCTATTCGAATACGCTAACTGAGTGATAGTATGCCGTTTCTCATTCAGATTCTGTGGCATCAAATGGACGAGCGAACTTTAGCGCTGCGGCTGCAGAATTACTGGCTACCCACTTTGCTTCTTCCCCCCACCCCCTCCCACCTCGACCTTTTGAATCGAATATGTGCCTGCGAAAAGAAAAATCATGTCTTGTTATGGTCGATGAGCGAAAACCGACTGCGCAATGCGCATCAGAGAGCAGCTGCAGCATTCCACTTATTTCTCCTCTGAGAGGATTTTCTGTTTCTTCCTGCATTTACGTGATGCATCCAACATCGACCAATGCATAAATGCCTTCAAGTTCCACTCGTTAGCCCTCATTATGCTAGCACCTGATCGTTGTGCGATGTATTTCCGACCTCATTCATACCTTCTGCTGTCTGTAACGGCACAAGAGACAGTGGAAAGCAAACACGTTATCACTGTACGAGCGAACGTATCTCAGACCACTTTTTCGAAGAAAACGTTCGAAAGCGAAAGAGTGTTTTCGACTGAGATATAGGCTCGTAATGACCATTGCTTTCAACTGATTGCAGGTGTTCGATGACGGCTCGGATAATTGGACAAACGAGTGGCCTGCGCAAGCCGATGAACATCGTATAAAAGTTCCTCGTAGGTGATGATGCGAGAATATATTTGAAAATAAAAATAGTACCACCATTTCCTCGGTCACTTAGATACAGAAAATTTTGCCGAATGCATTGGTCTTGACCATCAACAGGGGCGCGTATTTCACCGATTCTTTAGATATCGAGATATAATGTATGGGCGTTTCATCGACATCTTTAATCTTGTCGATATCCCTTGTATTCCGTTAATAAGAGCAAAACCACTCCCCCTCCGGACACGGACAAGTGCAGATTATATCTTTATTCGTGAATCCCTATCCGTCAGCGAGCTTGAAATCTCCAAGTACTTTCCCACTGGCGAATAGCACCTGGGAAAAATATTTGTGGTGCGACCGATATGAATAACGCGGTCACAAAGTATTCTCGGTGTGCACCAAAGATTTCCACCGAAAGAAATCATGAACGGTGATTAATTTTTCCCGGGAATAGCACGTCAACGGGAAGTTAAATTTCCCGCATAATAACGCATCTCGAATGACACTCACTTAGATTTTTTAGTGGGCGATCCATCCAAGCGTAATTTATTCGCCTTTTTTTCTTGGATGCTTTCATAAGGGCCGACGGGCTTTTTCTTGAGTTCCCGTTTGAAAGAGCTGATTGCCGCTGTGAAACCTAGCTACAGAATGTGTGAGGGAAGCCATCGGTAATTTAAGCAATAAGATCTCGCCTGCCACCAATAGGGGGATAACCTCTTTGTGAGCTACAGCGGGTCCCATACCATCAGCCCCTCATTGCTGAACGAAGCATCTTCTGCTCCTCCGATCCTTCTTAGCGGAAACCGTAGTTACCGATCCTTTACTAAAGGAGTCCTCTCCGGCACTGTAATCTCCCATGAACCGATTGAAACTGCAATCAGAAAGAAATCCCATTCAATAGGAACCTCTACAAAAAGTTGTGGGCTGCGGTGTAGTTTCATTTCTAGCTAGAAATCCTTATCTGCCACAAATTTCCTATCCCACTCCTATCTCTCACCTCTCTTGGGCTGTTACAGTTACCATCCGTACAATATTTCCACACCTATTGTTCCTGTACCTTCAACTGTAGAAGCACCCGGAATCCCACCTTTAATTACTTATCCCCCTTCAGTTATGCGGTCACTGCGAAAATTCCGAGCACAGGCAGGGAGGGGTTTATAATATTTTTCAGATTTATTATAAACTGAAGACCAACAAAACTTCGATTTATGAATAAAAGTAGAAACACAATCGAAAAACACACTCCACAAGTAATATGTAGGGTAAGTGCACATGAACCAGAAAAGCTCGGTCAAGAGAAAACCATAAAAAGAGAGATGAAGACACACCTCATTGAGCAGTTATACCTTCCGAAATACATATAGCACTCGAATCTGATGGAGAGAGAAAGGGAACAAATTTCAACAAATCCAAAAACTAGGCTGCACAAAAGGCAGTGTCCGAAACCACTTATGGCATGAAGATAAGAGCAACGACGAGGACTACGATCAACAGGTACTAATATGCACTACGAATAAGCAGGCCGCTGTTTCTCAAAGCAATTGAAGCAGTGGCCTTTTACTGCGACGATCTACTTAAAGTAATCAATTACTGGGCGATTCCAAGAGCGAAACTTGCAATGCAATGCATGCAATTCAATGCAATGCAATGCAATGCAATTCAATGCAATTCAATGCAATGCAATGCAGTGCAATGCAATGCAATGCAATGCAATGCAATGCAATGTGCAATGCAGTGCAATCAATGCAGTGCAATTCAATGCAATTCAATGCAATGCAATGCAATGCAATGCAATGCAATGTAATGCAATGCAGTGCAATTCAATGCAATTCAATGCAGTGCAATTCAATGCAATTCAATGCAATGCAATGCAATGCAATGCAATGCAATGCAATGCAACGCAATGCAATGCAATGCAATGCAATGCAATGCAATGCAATGCAGTGCAATTCAATGCAATTCAATGCAATGCAATGCAATGCAATGCATGCAACTCAATGCAATGCAGAGCAATGCAATGCAATGCAATTCAATGCAATGCAATGCAATGCAATGCAATTCAATGCAATGCAATGCAATGCAATTCAATGCAATGCAATGCAATGCAATTCAATGCAATTCAATGCAATTCAATGCAATGCAGTGCAATGCAATGCAATGCAATGCAATGCAATGCAATTCAATGCAACGCAATGCAATGCAATGCAATGCAATGCAATGCAATGCAATGCATTGCAACTCAATGCAATGCAAGCAATGCAATGCAATGCAATGCAATTCAATGCAATGCAATGCAATGCAGTGCAATTCAATGCAATTCAATGCAATGCAATGCAATGCAATGCATTGCAACTCAATGCAATGCAAGCAATGCAATGCAATGCAATTCAATGCAATCAATGCAATGCAATCATGCAATTCAATGCAATGCAATGCAATGCAATCAATTCAATGCAATGCAATTCAATGCAATGCAAGTCAATGCAATGCAGCTCAATGCAATGTAACTTCTAAAATGTCACAGCTGTAGTATACACAGTCACATTTCAAGTCGATCTGTCACTCGGGCTGTGGATATCTACAGGCGGAAAGGTTAGACATCTTATATCCAGCGGAGTCTCAACCTACATTTAATCATATAAAAACGATTATTTTGATACCCATTTATCCGAGGACGGTCATGTCAGTAAACATATGAAGGCAATGTCTCTGGTATTTCATTTTTGTGGCTAAGATCTGAAACTTGTGTTCAAATAAGGAGGTACGTTTCTTCACTCGTTAACTCAATGGGGATTATTTTCTGAATATAAGAGGAAAGAAAAAGGCAATCATATGGAATTATCTAAGGACAGTTAGAGATGACAGCGAATGTTTTCATATAAAACATTTCCATCGCATAAATTCTACGCCATGGATTCGTTCTTCTGAAGATACCTAACCGGTTGCATCAAAAATTGCGCACGCGCCTACCTTTTGAGTGTATGGAAATCATAGCAAATAAAGGAGATTTTCATAGTTGGTGCTACGAAGTACTTTATGGTGCTTAAAATAAGCCTATATTAGTTTAGATTTGAAAAAGATAAATCCTATGAAAAATTTGTTTTCCTTAGAGTATGCCATAAACGAACAACATAAAAACAATAGAAAAGCCTTTCGGTATGAAAAAAAGGATATGAGATCATCGAGAAGGATTTCTTATACTTTCGTAACCGCCGCTGTGTAAAGCATGCGATAATGCGAAAAATATTTAGTTGCTACTCGAAGAACCGAAATGCCATCGACGTATTGTGCAAGTTGAAAGTGCTCTGAATTGAATAAAATGCATAAGCGAACAACGGATGGTAGGAGGAGGTAAGTCATCAGTCGTTAGGATGCAAAATCTTCAAACGTTGGTGAATATCGACAATAATCTTTCCAGGATGTTTTGCACAGACTTCGTTCACCACGAAAAGAATTCACTTATAGTTCTGAATAGACCATCTCAAACATATGTTAGCAAACTGCATTAGCCTAAAACTCACAATTTCAACAGCACTAAGGTCGCGAAGTTTTTTTTTCAATTGACTGTTTGAAAGAATTAGCCAAAAATGCGATGTTTTATTCGTTAAAGAACCCAAAGTGAAGGGCATTCCAACTTGAAACTGCTTCAGTTATGAAAAGAAAGAAGTATTCGCCTAATTGGCTTACTGTTTGTTCTAAATGAGTCCGGACGCATGTTTCTCAGTTTTCCAACTTTCCATATAAACTGCGCAAAGATAAAATGACGATTCTTATTCTTAAACTTTGAAAATCGTTTCTCTCCAATTAGCAAAGTTTAAATAAGTATAATCGCAGTTATTCTTTACACAAATATGGGCGATTAATCAGTATAACTAATAAACACGCTAAACCGGTCTTCTCTTTTCACTCCCTAGGGAAAGTCGAAACAACGCAGCAAAGAAACGATGATGATCGTTGATGAACGTGGGGTTTTTTTCGGTTTGATTTGCCTTCATGCGCAGTAGGCACAGCAGGAATACATCCTTTATGGACTGACCTTTGAAGTACGGCGATCAGAAAAAGTTCTTTGAATATGCAAATGATTTGTTAATTTGATGCGTAAATTTTGCCAAGCATCAGAAGAAACTCTGGGAGTTAAAACGAAGTTAGCGGTTTTGCATCCAACATTTGTACATGATAACAATAAACTGAATGTTTGGCAGGACACTACTGCTGTTAAACGCGAATGCAATTATTTCTCGTATCTTCAAATGGATGGTCTTTCAAATTTCTCATTCATTCACTGGCATTAAATCCGGTCATTACTAAATTAAGCGGTAAAATCTTTCCAATTTCACGCTATATGTCTAAATAAATGGAGGCGCAATTTCGTTTCTTTCAGGTATATTTTTCAGAGATGTATTTCTCGTTCTTCACTTTCTTTGCTTTTTACAACAGGCATTATTAGTACTTCGCTAGGAAAGATTCTTATCTTTGGCAATAGAAAATTACCGGACAAGAAGTTTTGCTCATCAGTTCTACAAGCGTTTGGAAATTATTGTGAAAGACACCGTGCTGCGTCATCCGTAATTTTTCAACTATTCCTCTGCTAACTGCGTGGGATTTGAAGAAGCGTGCGGAGCCCTCACGTACGACCTAACCGTCGTGAGCTTCCTGCTCGCTCACTGACCAGAAATTAGCGAAAATCGTGGTACACTTTTGTTGCACTGTGTACTTTTCGCCACCTTTTCAACTGCTCACTCTCTACTGTAATCGTTCAGAGTTCACTTCTTACTTTTGCACTAGAAAGTTCGAGTTAGAAGTACTTTTTTGCACTAGAAAGTGCTTCAATATTTTATAATAATACAAACCTTCCATATCTTCTTATTTTATGTACCTTTGCCTTGTATCATATCCAAGGAATGCAAAAAACTATTCACGTGCAGTCGTCGATCTTATGTTGACGGGTGTGCAATTTGAATTTACATTAGCACAGAACTGGAAGTGTTGAAGTCGTTTCTTCTTGTGTGTTGCCTGCTATCGATTATTTCAGGGTACGACATTGTGGTGTTACCTTTGAAGGGTCAATATGGTTCATAGGTCCCCACACTTCAGGCTTGCTTTAAACTCATTACAAGTCGACCTGTTGATTCCTATCATCTGTGGTGGTATCACATATAGTGGGAGACCGGGGCGCTACTTTTCGTTACCAGTTACCGTAACAGAATAAAATTGACGATATTTCCGGGAATTTGAGAGCTGAGTCAATGGGAGCAATTTCTGAAAATAACATTTTTGCGCTAGAGTGAAGAAACCAACTTCTTGGTTGGGAAAAATTCCTCCTACGCTTTGAGATCCTTCTTAGTGCTTTTAAGAAATACAAAATTAAGGCCTTAACTCGATCGTGACAGTAGGTGAGATTGTTTGGGCCATTAACAGTCTGACAAATTTTCGTTTTCCATGAATTTGACGGGTCCAGCAATGTGCTTAGCGAACAAAATACTTTCGTGACATAACTAAGTTGAATTGCCCTACATTGAAAGAATCGGAATGAGTTTTGCAATACACAATAGTTGATGCCTTTTGAACATATTAACATTAAAATTTTGCGCATTAGCAATATTTCCACATTGTAATCTTGTGCATAGTTTAACTTGAAATAACTGTAAGCTTGTAATACGTTTTTTAAGCTGACGATCTTTTAAGCTTTTAAGCTACGTTTAAGTCGCTCACTGATCTAGATTTGGATAGCCGCAAACAGCAATCGATCTTTCTTTGCAATAAGCTCGATTGTTTTCATCGGGACAGTTCGTGACTGTCTTCCATCTTCGATGCATCAATGATGCTAGCGTGGCCTTAAGCGTTTTCTAGAATGATTTCAACCGCAAACAATTAGTTGCTCGTTGCTTCCTTGTTCGTTCGCCGTTGAATGCTCAAATGCTTATCTTCAGCGAAAAAGAAAGCAACTAATGGATTGTGTAGGACCACAAGTTTTCAACTCTTGAAGATCTCTCCGCCGCGCCTCCAGTATAATTGCATTATTGCTGGTTTTGTCATGACTGTTTTTTGCAATGTGAGGAATAAATTTTGCTGCTTCTTATGCCGCTTTTATGTTGCTGCCGTTATATGAGAAAGAGCACCGTAAAACCATTGGTACTGGATAAAAGACAAAATGTAGTTTTGCAAGAACTACAGAATGGTATAAATAGCAGAGAATGCTTTGCAGAGAATAGAATAGGATGGAAAATACAGTGTATTATCATGAAAGAGTGGCATAGCTCATTCCCAATTTTTCCACCCCCAAATTCTGTTATTTTTTATGTGACGGTTTTCGCTTCTGCCAGTAAAGAAGACCAATATAATGCACTCAAGACTGCAACACAACGAATCATTTTAGACTATATTTAGTCCTTCTCTGCATTGTATTCTTTCACTCACAGCGAATACATTTAGTGAATGTCCTTATTTTGTCATTTGTTTGAAATTCTGAAAAGACGGATGAAGAGTAAATCGGATTATTTCGCCAATAGTTTGACGAAAATGAATCCTTCGAAATTTTTTTGGGCAAGGGAATCCGGTCGTTCATATGGTCAAGGAAATAAAGAGAACCGTTAATTGCTCTAATCGTTCCTGAGCTGTCGATTTGAGAGATTCTTGAAAAAGTTTTCGCAACTATGACATCGTCTAAAGTGGCTTTTCAAATCGGCAGCAGTGAATATGCTTGTCGTCGAGATGAAATGCTCCATCATCGTTTCCTGGAGTACATCAAAAAAACAAGATTATACTCTCAACGCTATGCCATTAAATTGCAATGTATGAAATGATAGTGGCTAAGGAAACATGCAGCGTAACCGATGAAAGGCAGCTGCATTAAGACAACTTAATATATGTCAGTGATGCAAAGTCTTGATGTATGAGTTCCAACGACGACCTACCTAAGAACATAAATGCCTTACACTACAATGTGCAGCGCCTGTTTCTTGCAAAATTATGTAATAATTGTGTTAAACCACATCCTTCTGGCACTGAAGTTTTTTTGATAGGGAATATTCAGTTTTTTAATTCTTGGAGTTCATTTATAACAGATGTGTTGCTTTCCGTAATAGAAACTATTTTATTTGCCTTTTCATGCGAATCGAACACTTCGTACCTATTTCTACCCGGCGAGGTTAGTGCAAGCCACTGGATTGCTGATCCGCTTTGTGTGTGAGAAGGATTGAGAGTGCTTAACGAACGTCATAATGGGCGGATAAACTTCTCAGTGCATCTAATCCTGTCTTTCAAATGCCATCCAACAGATTGAAGCTGGCTAAACGAGTTTCATGGAATCCTAATTTCACATAGCCGTTCCTTTTCTACATTCACTGTGTAAGCATTTGAATGACTCGATTTGGCATAAAGTGAACGCGTTTAAATTTCACAGCGCGAAACAGCTCATTGACGTGCAGAATTCATCAAAATGGTATATCGATTCTCGGAGCACAACAACACAACTAAATGAAATTTGTTCGCAGAATTGATAACGATTTGTTATGGCATATGGCAAATGCTCGGAAGTATTTACCCCATAAGACTGAATTTCGTTGATGCATGAAGTTGTTCAAGAGTTGAGAGTGCTAGTGCACAGTAGGCTATGTAGACTGAGGACATTTGGGTGCTTTGACAAGCAGGTTGCGTACTGAAAACTGAATAATTTTTATTGCAGCATGTGATCGCTGAATGTCAACGACACAGGACATATAGTAAAATCTAAAACCACAAAAAGCATATCTAAACATCGTTGCTGATCAATAATGCGCTTATAAAGCATGAGTTTTGCAGTCTGTAGCAGCAACGGTCAGTGCACGTTGTTATCAGCGACGATAACAAATATATCCTTAATTTTTGGCGTAATCCTTCGCAGAAAGGTTCCCGTTCTTGATGGGATTTGAAATGTCATGTTCATTGGAAGAAGGAATACGATCATAGTGGTTTAAAGAAATTCACGTCTGAAACTCTTGCCATAAACTTCACTGAAGTTCTGCAAGGGCTCCAGACTTGTATTATGCGAAGATGAAAACGGAGTGTACTTATGTTCCCGAAAAAAGTGTTTTTGCTACGAAAAAACATGACAGTGGGAGGTGCTCTACAAGCATTAGTATTTTGCAGATCACTTCATTGCGTATAAAGTGAATGTTGTTTGTGGCGCCGATACACACCTTCGGATCATGAAGTTTTGTGGTCAGTAGTAAACTGCGATGAACTTTCTGTCAGGGGGTCAGGCAGCCTTCTTTAAGTTTGTTATAATGGTTATCGGCTTAAGTTGTCGCTGAAGGCATGTAATAACCTACGCGCTTCATGATGAACACTGTATGATAACCAAACCCAAACAGTATTGAAATTTTTGGGGATACTCCGTATTCAGGAGCTAAATTTTTTGATAAAGCTTCAATTTAAAGTCGCTGTAATATAGTATGGGGATCTGCTTTTTATGTCCAACGAGTAATAAAGTATGAAGCTTAGTCTTCAACTGAAAAAGTAAATCGAAACTGATAATACAAACCGGTGCTCCAAGATCAAAGAGGTTTGAGAGTTTTTTGAAGTATTTAAGAAGTGTGCCATCAACCTCTAGTAAGTTACGATATAATTTATTTTTCATAGTCTATAGATTGAAATATATTAAAATCTTCAAGCAGACGTTTCGGCGATATGATAATATTGTACTCAACATCCACTTTCGTAAGAAATGGTCCTCGCTGTTTTTGCTTGAACTCAGAAGCTTCAATAATGTTGCCAAACTAAATTCTTTGTTTTCCTTTATTCATGCTTTTATTTCTATCGAATTGATTTGTTTCGAAGAACATTTCTCTATTTTTTAACTAACCGACTACTCCACCTAATTCTATCTTTTCTCTCTTTGATTACTTTTTCCGCATACTCTTCCGTTTTTTGTGTTCCTTTTTAGGTTTCTGCTTATTCGTGTTTGCGGAAAAGTAAAATTTAGCACATATATTTTGTTTCCATTGTCGTTTCCTTACTTGCATATATACTTCAGATTAGCATTATTGCGTCAAGCAGCACTAGATCGGCAACGGAAATATTTAAGTACTTGTGCTATAAGCATTTGCATTACATCCATTTGCACCAGAATGTATTCAAAAGTATGCGAACCAGCCCTTGGCGAACATTTTCATCGGCGATATTTGTGCCCAGGAATCTTTGTTTCATATGCACTTAGGCCATAAGCACTCGCATAACGAAAACAGGGGCAGAGAAATTTGCATTTGGAGAGGAATATTGACCGTTTAAAATAAAACCGACGTGATCACAAGCTGGGGTGAAGCGTATGTTGTCACAACTCCGACGAGACAAGTACTTCCTTCATTTGGCGGGAGGTTGTAAGTTTGAGTTGGTTGTAAAATATTCACTTTCACCGTATATGAGATTAAACTAACATAAAGACCATTTTCCAATACTCAAAGGTTATTGTTTTCTTATATGTTTAGTTCGTATACATAATCGAGAGAAATTCCTTTTTCGCCAAAGACTTTTCCGTTGACGAATTTCGCGAGCAATTTGAGACATATAAAAGTTGAAAAAGCTTCGCATGCACACTGCTCAGTTTACAAAAAACAAGCATGAACGTCGTGTGGATTATATGTGGTAGCGCATGCACTAACTCAAATATGATGGCAGATTATTGCACTCTTATTATCTCATTATAGCCTTATGTAAGTGGTACGCCTGAAGGAAGAATGTTTGCTTTGTTCTAAAATCTCTCTTTCGTGGCTGCAGACCAAGCTTTGTTTAGGTAAACATTTTTAATGGTCATCCAAAAGTTATCATATCAACTGATCGCGATCATCGGGTGCTTTAAGTACGAGATACTTGTCCAAAAAAACTTTGGAAATACCTCTGGCAGCATCAACTATTTGCATAATTAAGATTTCTTTTATCCTGAAAAACGTACCGCTGTGCAGTTTTTCCCGAAAAAAGAATCCCTAATTAGAGTGTTCGATAGCTTCAAGTACCTCGTGACGCGAACAATCCGCATCTCAAACGTCACCTTTTTCGCTGCTACAACATTTTCCACGATGTCCATCATTTCGCGTCGTGAACGTGCATATTTTTGGCTAAGATCCTTTTTTGTCTTCAGGTTCCAAAATCCGTATCTATTGAAGTGCATTTTATTTGCGAGGTTCCCTCATCGGAAGTTTGCATTTCAATAAAATTTCCAGACCGTTTGCGGAGGTATGCTTTCCATTTAGCTGAATGTCAGTTAATCACACTGTAGAGAGTGTTGTCCTAGAAGTGTCACTAGAATGCGTTAATTAAGTCGCCTTGATTTTGCTGCATTGTCGAAGATGTGAGCTGATAGCTGTCAGTTGTTGCCGCTTGCAAGGCGAACTTCGCCATTCAAGCATAAGAAAGTGGCTGTTTAAATACTCATTCAAAGGAACGTTCCACTTAAATGATACGAACACAGAGATCGCAGATATGCATATGGCACATGCATGAATACGCCTTTATGTATTTAAGCTGCAATAAAAATTCCTTCTTGTGGAATCGATGTCTAAAGGAATTTACAAGCTGAGAACTCGGACACGTTCGGTCTCAAGCCCCAAAGATTACTCTCTCCATCTCTTCAGAGTCGCTTTATAATGAAGCGACGATCGCTAAGTTTGATTTGTTAGGTAAATTAGAATGTATTTTCGTTCGTTCAGTCGGATGACACCGCAATTTTCACTGTTACTAAATGCTTCAAAACTTGAGTTTTTTCCGATATTGGAGTAAACGTTGAGTGATATTCGATTCGATGAAATAGTTAACTTATGATTTCTTCAAAGAGTTGAAATAACGTTCACATTTCTGGAACACATCTTTAGAGGTAGATCGACGAGTCATTTTTAGGAGAAATATTTCTTAATCTTTGTGGTGAGAAAGCAGAAACAGTCTCATTTTCAGCCGAGTATTTTCCTTGTTGTTGTGTATTATTCCCATAGTTTGCCATGGTTTGCTTAATTAGCCCACATGCTCTGCGACGGTCGTCCGCGTCGTGTGCTTTGCAGTAGCGATAGTGCGAGCATTGAAAGGGAGAGTCTTTTTATGGTCACAAAGTATACATGATCAGTCTCGCCCCAACATCTATAGTGTGCGCGATCAAATTTCCGTCTATCGCTTTTGGTTTATCTGTTGTTAGTAACCGGGCGAGGAATTAACATATGTCAGTTTAAAACTTTCCTAACCCATGCGATATATATTCGGTGCTGCTCATAAATCATGTAGCCCATAACGACAACGAGTATTTATTAATAGCCCCTCTACGTTTTAGACTGTAAAGGAGGTGAATGATTGAAATGAGTATTTTCATTGGCAACTTATCGGTGATAAGAGTTTTCTCTCAGCCTATGTTCATCTTCATATTGTTGCGGCTTTTCCTTCTTGCACACCCTGATGACCAGTTCGGAATTAAAACATCGACGCGAAAATGAAAAGGATATTCCTTTCATTGCTCGCATTATCGCAGCTGCAAAACACAAGATGCGTATTCGGTCAAATCCACAATTCTTGTTCATTAATGTATAAAAAGTTATTTCACTGAAGCGCTTACTAAGCCTCCTCTTTCCTTTCCCTCATGCTAGCAGTCGTATCAACGAACATTCCACAGTGCAAAAATAGTCTAGCATTGAACACGCATTAGCAGCCCTCCGCGAACGCTGCAATTATGTGAAACATATTGCGCCGATGCATGCTTCGTTTGTCGCGTCATCACCTGGGACAGGTATATTATTATCAGGTGTACTATTAACGCCAACAATTTGTCTTGCACTGAGTTCATGTCGGTGCTTCGAGACACATGACAGGAGAATTTCTTCGATGCATATGATTTCAGCCGCTGAACGTTATGTGTAAACATTTTCGCCTACGCTCATCGTGCTCTATAGATAATTCTATTATTTCTTTATTGCTTTGATAAAATCCACTCTAGCAACCGCCCGACCTCATGATGATGGCACTTTATGATAATGACAAGAAATATGATACTCGTGTTAATAAATGCGGTAAATAATAAAAGCAATAACAGTAACACATAATAACAATAAACAATGCAAATAATGAACATAAAAAAGAATTATCAAGAGTAAAGAATTAAAATAATATAAGAAACGATGCTAATAAACAATAATAAGCAAAAATAATCATAAATCATATCCATAAATAATAATAAACAAAGTTATTTACGTTCATTTATACTGATCAGTGGGCAAAATTTCGTTAGGCTGGGCACATCTTAAAATGCAGTGTTCTGATATATGCCAACCTCAGCATCCCTCTGCTAATAGCTCCACTTCCTGCTTATTATATGCTCGCATCGGGCTTAATTTGTTTCCTGCCTTCAAGTTTTATGATCATTCACCTCTCACAAGAAAATCTCCGAGGTTTTCATTTCTAGCGGACTGCGAATGAACGGAAGATCTACGTTCTGCCAATGCACATTTAATAATATTCTGCAAACGACTCCTTTGTCCTTAGTCATAATCGAACTTGAGAGCCGCATCAAAAGTAGGACTTTGAGTTGGCGCAAAACGCCGAATCGGCGATTAGAGCAACAGTTGTAATTCGGATATTGTTACATGCGCGGGCACCACAGCTGCAAATTTTGCTAGGGTCGCTATGGCGAACATCGAGTAGAATTACGAGATGGATGGAGAGATAAGAACTCCACGTTGTAATTTTTGCTACGCGAAATAAAATGAAAGAACGATAAGCATAGGAGTGAGCGGAGGGATGACGTTGAGAACAGAATTTCTTCACTAGTCTTTGCATATTACGGATGGCTCTGCTGTATCGTGGCCACATCAGTTGGGTTTCCCACGGATCGTCGAATCATTTACGCTCGATTCGCTTCCTGATGCTGTTCTGCATAAGTCAGAATCATCGTTTCAGTTCAAAATCTACTGTAGCGCATCTTAGTGCTGTCTTCTCATGAAATATCTGCATTCCTCATCTCGGTTTATCTAAAATACACTTTGTATTTTAATTTCCTGCTTGTGCATAGAGGCAGCAGAACGCTCACGAAGTTTAGTTGAAATCGGCCGATCAATTTCTCGTCTCAAATAATTCGGTATTTTTCCTTAGGTTTTTCCACATGCAATTTCAAAAACTACTACAAGTCGAAACATTAAGAAAATATATCCGGAAGAGAAAATATGTTCTCTTTCCTTTCCCTTCCCTCTTTTCAACGCTGATTTACGCTAGCGTATTGAGCAGGTATTTCCAACTGCTTGTCTAAAGGCCTCATTTATTTACTTAAATGAGTTAGAATTTACTGAATACGCTCGCTAATAAATGAGTTCAGTTCGTTTGACCTGTGGCTGGTTCTTTTTCTGAAATAACGATCTGCACTCATTGAGTATGAATAGGGAGATAAATTTCTTGGCGAATACGAGAGAGAGGCGTGCCTTTAAAGCGAAATGTCCGTAAAGCAGCCGAAGTGGAGTGGAGTCATAGGAAATGACTTTTGGAAGCGTGGTCGAACCGCCAGAGTTGATCTTTTAAATGAGTTCATCTAAGCCACGGTATGCATCTACTTCGTTCATCATCGATGCTTTAATTATTGTCTCACAATGTTATTAGCTAACCACGCTTCAGTGTGTTGGCACTCCATCAACTAATCTACGGCATCTCATTACATTCCATGGCTGTAATTTTTTCTCGTTGTTGCGCCTCTTTCTTTTTGAAGTGTTCACTAGCGGCATTCTGCTTAAAGAGTGCTCATTTCTCGAAATATGTGGGCATGTTTGAAAGTGGTGCACGTATATGATCCTTTCCTGATTCACTTTTTTATCCACGTTTTCTTCCTAAAATTTGAAGTAATCCAGGTAACACTACTATATCGAACAAACATTGCAAAAAACAGTTTTGCTATTTTGCCGTGTCAATTGGCTGTTGCCGCTGCTTCCCCTGGTTCTTGATATGACACCGATTCGGTATCGCAAGACGCGTGGTGTTTTAGCCTGTCATTTGAAAGGTTTTTGTCTCTGGAAATAAATGTTCTCACAATGTGTAATTATTGCTGTAAAATGTATGATTATATGATCGTTCGGACAACCAAATTCGATGTAATCACATATGAATCGATCATTGTTTACGCCCCAGACTTTATTAGTCACAAAAAATATCACGGCATTATTAGATTCTTGCTTCTAAGCGAACCATGTCCTGGAATGCTAAGCATGCCATGAGGAATTAGCGTCACATTTACATATGAGGAATGATCCTGACATCATTAGTGTACTGGAGGCAACCCGTCATGAGTTATGGTCAGCGGAATGGTTTTCATTTTTCTTAATATACTAATTTTTGTGCTGCTTTCCGTGATAACACGTTACCGAGCACGGGAATTGCGTTAATGATGCAATCAAAAGTAACAATTCCACCGGTTGAATGTTAATTTAGCAGGCAATAATTGCACTGGGGACACAGACAGATAGCGAGATTGAAAGATATAGAGAAACTACGCTGCGTGGGCGTTATGAACGTGAATGCTTTCTTCTCAGCCAATCCTTACCAGATTGTTGAATTTTTAAGCTCTGTAGATTATTCCGAAAAAATGCCAAAGTGGCACTGCATGGGTGCAATTTATCTATGATGCTTTTGTTTGCTTTGATTGAAAATGTGGGAAGATCAGCAGCACGCTATGAAATTGAAGTAGTCGTAAAACTGCGTAAGCTGCATTGCAGTAAACTGCAGTAAAATATGAAATTCCTCATCTCTTTCGCATTTTCTGGATATCTGTAGGACGGTGTTTCCATATAAGCGCTGAATTTACATCTTTTTGTAATTTTGAAAGTCGCTGTTAATGGATTGGAACTTAAGGAATATTTTCTCTTAGTTTACAGCCTGACTGGGTTAAACTAGTTGCTCTCGATGCTTATTTTCCTCGGAAGATGGTGCCATTCGGTCTTAGAAAATCGAATTACCGAGCCAAATGCTGAGGAAACGTCCATCGGACGATCGTATTTGATTCCCTTCATAAAGAGATTTCCTTAGCGAAGTACACTACTCGGCGATTTGTTTTGGAAGTAACTTCGACTTCGATTTGTTTCTCTCAACGAAAAAGCATTAAAATGCTCTTTTGAATATAAAATTCGACGCACTGATATCGTTGAACATAGCACTAAATTGGATGCGTACGAAATCACCTTGTTAATAATGCATTCATATGTGAAATGAAACGGTTGTACTCGGCGTCACGCTGAGTGCAGAATGTGATTCTCTGACAAACGTTTTGACTCTGCATTGCCCATAATCATATTCTCTGAAATGTATCCCCTTCTTGTTCGCTGCTTTAACATTTTAAGACAGTTAACGATATCATTTCGTCCATCAGTTATTGTATATTTCTGTCTGTCCAGGAGTGGTGCATATTTCACCTCATAAGTGTTCAGTGAGTTCATTAAGCGAATAGAACTCTCGAGAAATTATAATTTTGAGAGATTAATGATCACAGTTTGTTTTCTATTGATATTTTTCCCTCTTTGAAAAAAAAGGCGTTTAAAATGGTGATGTAACAGCTCTTATGCCTTACGCAGAAATATAGCAGTAGTTTTGTTTGTCGATTATAGTTGAACGTAGTTGAGAAAAAAACTTCGCGAAGAGCTCTTTTGTTCAATTATAGGTCAGCATGAACGTATGCGAATCGAATGCAGTCGCCTGGTAGGCGAGTAAGGCATAATTGAAGCCTTTCATTTCCCTGTCAGTGCTTATCCAGTTGTGTGTAGCAGGATTCTGTACAATTTTCTAGTTTCCCTATATGAAGATATGAGGATGCACGTTGATTACTTAGATACCACGTTAAAACGTCGTATCTATCTACAGAACTTATTTCCTGTGCATCACTGCAGTTGGCTAGGTGGTCATAGTTTCGATTGTATAGTGATATAGGCAGGAAAAAAATGTCGAAAGTTAGCTGATAGTGCTTCCTAGGGAATTTGGGAGGGTTACTGCATCTGGCAAAAGTTACACTTACGAGGCTAACGCCCGTAGTCTAACAAATCACTCATCATGACTCAACGATGCCTGCATTATGGCAATGATGTATGCCTGATAAGCTGTGTCTGTGAGCTCCTAAATAAGAAACTAATTCTGAATTTGGATTATCTGACTTTATTATCAAGGCTCAGCCACTATGGCTTTTCGTCCTTCCAAAACACATCTGTAGGTTCCTCAACGTGAGTGATGACAACCAGTGATAAGTCCGCGATAGTCCAAAAGCGAATGGACAAACCCGTGGCTTCTCGCATAATGCGGGAAGTCACGGGTTTGTCCACTCGCAGGCAAAGTTTTCACTAGCCGTCTGAAAACACGCTTCATCTCTTCAAAGTAATGGACCATGTATTTAAGTTTTTTAATGAACCAAGTTGACTGTCACAGCTAAATAAGGAGGCACTACTTCCTACGGTAATTGAAGAAGAAAGAAGTAGTGCACGTTGTATGTAATCTTACGAAAATGTGGAAACGAATAACTATAATAGAATCCGTATTTAGCCTTTTCCGGATGTTTTTGATCTTCTTTATTCATGTGTTTGATAGTCCTTTACCTTCGTCCCAAGTGACTTTCTCCGATATGAGCTGTTGGCAGCACTCAAGTATTATCAAAAATCAAAGACAACCGAGGGAATGACCGCTCGATGACACAAAATAAACAAATTTGACTACTGATCTTGGAGTTCATCCACTCTTCGTTGAATGAAGTCTTATCGGATATGCAAATGTTTATAGTAAAGCAGTCAGAAATTATCATGTCAGTCGCCGGGTGATTCAATCTGTAAACAAGCATGTAAATGGATGTACCTATATATTTGCAAATTGAATTACTAGTCACGCGCTCGAGTTCTTCTTAATAACCTAGCAACGGTGTTTTTGCGTATTTAATAGCACCTATTTTAGGGCAGCCGATTTCATTGTTCGGGTTTTTTTATTCTATGCAATATAGATCGACCAGCAATTTGTTCGGCCATCTATCATCTTGATAGGCTCTCACAAATAACTCCACACAGTTTATAAGCCATTTTGTGGTTATAACCTGCAGTTATGTACAGTGACTTTAGCTGACGATTTTATACGAAACGTTGGCCATGTCCAAAAAGATATGGACAAGTGCATGTCGCACCAGCTTGTTAGCGAATATTTCAGCGGGATATTCATCTCACATCGTTGCCGTACCCACTGAGTTCATCTGATTATAACCTGCAGTTATGTACAGTGACTTTAGCGCATATGTGGATTCCATTCAATCGAACTTTTCATACGCGTTTTGCAATTTCGCTCGCCGTGCGGCAACTGTCTGTCTGTCCTGCAACTTCAACCCTAGAGACAGTGAAAATGAGAAGGATTTGCGCGTGCTTCATACGAATCATTCTTTCTTTTTACCTTGGCCGGGTCGCTAAGAGACGAATTTTTATAGAAAGCTTATGGCAGGGGTCGAGGTAGTTTAAATACGAGGGAATTACTTTTCGTATTTTTATTTGTTGGTAATTGATGCAATTGCTTGGTCGAGCGAATGAATTAACACGAAAGCATATGTCATATCTTACGTCTTGATACGCTCCTTTAAACGCTTCTAACAAAAAGTATTTCGGAAGTTTTTGCTGTTTGAATTGACGCAATGATTAAGGCATAATTGTACTGTACTATGATTCTTTGAAACCGATATATTTTTCGAAGCAGAAGAATCTATACCGCTATGGACGTCAATCGAGTAAGAAAGTAAGTGTTCGTACGTTTCTTAGGTCTTCGAGCCTCAAGAAACGCCTTATGGCGTTGTTGTATAAAGTCGTCCATATCTTGGATAACTTCCAATCGAATTTTATGTTTCATGTTTGACACATTTAGGCATTATCGGCTATTCTGGACTAGTTGCCGCTTTTGTAATCGTTCCTTCTTCGCTGAAGTATACACATGAGCAGTTCTGCTACTGTGTCGACTGTTGCAAATGTGGAGGCGTTAGAAATGAAGAGTTTATAGGCGGCGCTTCCAGTGCCCATAGGAAATGTTTATTCAGTGGAGAGATGTGCCATCAGTGGGCACTTCTTTATGGACTCTTGCGATTACGAGTACTGAATCATTATAGGATGCTCTGACATTTTGTTCCATTCTATTCAAAGTAATCGAAATATAATTCTCATTACCTCCCTGGTATAGAGAATTATAGTTTAGAAATAATTCATTCAGAAAAAAGCTTCACATCGATGCCATATCTTAACTTCAGTTTTTGAGTTCTCGTTATTTTGCTCAGCGCAAACAAACGGAGATAAAAAGGTACTTACTGCATGGAAAACAGCTACTTTAGGCAGTGTTCATTCCAGCAATTTCCTGCTCAGTGAGCGTCGCAAACAGCAATACGTTCGAAAATGAGAAAGTGAACGATGGCCGCAGATGCTTGTCGCTTCCGCCCTTATTCTTCTTCAAACTCTCTGTTTTCAAGGTTGGTCACTTTGGACAATTCGTATAATCACTCTCGAAGACTGCGCTCAATAAATTATGCTAGAAATACCAATGTTACCGTCACTGTTTCAAAAAAATATAACTCATAGTTTCTTAACCAACTTTTTTCATCTTCCATAGAGGAGCAATCAAAGTACTTTCGAAGAAAATGAATTGCTTTTATTGTATAGCTGGTTCCTCCCTTTTTCGCCATTACTTTTTGGGGGATCCAACGCAGACTCAATTTTCGCTCGTTCATTACCTCACTACTTATAAATTGCCGTAACGGCTTTCATGGAAAATAAGCAGATTATGAAGTGAAGGGATATGAAATTTTACGGTGATGTAAAGATGGTGAAGGAGATGTCTCTCTCAGCAGTTTTCGGTTTCTTTCTTCATAGTAATAGAATTTCCTATGAAAATTATCAAGAAAGGATTTCACTTTCGTCTCAATGACTTTTGAAATTCTTCTCTTAAACAATATCTATGCCCAAATGGAGTAGCCGAGGAAAAATTTTATGGAGAAGTGTCCAGTAAACTTTGCAATTCTGATGATGCTAAAAGTCCTGAAAATATGGCAACGTCGGAAAAAGAGGATGTCTACCTGAGGCAGCGTATGTCATTATGCGGTTGTTTAGGGCTCAGCCGCTAGGCGCTAAATAATATGACATCGTTCAATGCTCGCTGCATCAAAGCATACCACGAATATAATCATTCACTGATTCGTTTTATAAAAATAATTAAAACAAATTTTTCCTAATATTTTTTTTGGCGCTATTGGTGGAAATATGACGATTGCACTGATAAATTCAAGAAAGGCAACAACAAGCCGAGAAACCTCATTAAGACGATTAGTGCCTCCAAAAGTAGCATAAAACCACTGGGCTCTTAGAAATTTTCCAAGGAGGCAATGAATGTGAAATGGATTTCTTCATATTCTGATGGGTTTTTGCAGTATTCATTCTAATTTGAGGTCTCAATTCTCGGCGGTGGAATCCTTTTGATCAGTGGCAATACTCACAAAAATCTCCTCTCCTTTGATTGTTCACAGCTGGTTGCAGTCATGTTTTAGCGCATGAATTCGTCAGCATTTGGATGAAAATCAATATTGATCGAAGGTATTTTGTTTATTGAAGATTCGTAGTCTTCAGTACTGAAATTTTCCTAAACTAACTAGGATTTAAATCTATTAAAAGTTGTCCTCAATTGCTAATCTGATAATCTGCTATAAAAGCAAAATATAATATGGGTGAATTACAGTGCACTTGTACTGGACTAAGTAAAATGTATTTATATCAAACGGATTTTACTTACGTTCAGTAGTCGGTGGTGACGATGCGGCGGCGCTCTCGGCAAATGAATATCGTACAGAGGGAAGGCGAAGCAGACAGCAGATTAATATACGAATAAGGGATGACTGTACAGGGTGGAGGATGAGGGGTAGACGCTCAACGGGAGCTCTCGACACGAGGGGCCTGTCCCTCGTGCTCAACGCGGTCCGACTGATGTCGTTTGTTCACGGGAGCTTTCGACGATCCCTTCGCTCCGCCTTCCATTTCTGCCAATGCATACCATGTGCCCTTTATCCCATCGATCATCTTCGGTGATGAATGCAACATGCCCGTTTTCCCATCGAATCGTTTAGTTTTCATCCCTCGGATTCCGCTGGGTGCATCATCGCTTGCACTAAGCTCTTTATCGTTTCTGATCGTTACAGGCGCCGCTGAGACGGTTAGTCTTTTTTTGCTACATTTTGACTGCAATGAGCCGCGATGACGCATCTCGCGTTTCGCGACACTCCCGCGGCCCCTGACGTTAGTGGGGGGCATCCATATTGGCTCGAAGCTGCGTAATTCCATTGGAGGCTCAGTCCCTTGGGGCGAGGCTAGGCTCGGGCTTCGTTCCTGGCGTCGATACCGTACACAGCAGCATCGTGCCGCGCATATCAGATACTCCGGACAGAGAAATATTACTGCAGCTGCGCACCCAACTGCTAGTACAGCCGCGATCGCTCCTCCGACGATCCATCGCCAACGGAAGGCGATGTCCTCGAGTTCTCTTGCGAGCGCTGTGGACGACTTTTGGAATACATCGCTGGCCGCTTCGATGATTTCTTCCGCGTCGTCTCTTATGGCGTCGGCCATAGACTTCCCCTGTTCTTCTGTGGATCTTTCCCATGCTTGTGAGTTCTTGTCAATCATTCCCAGCACCCACTGAAGCCTTTCTTCGGAAATATCCACAAATGGTGGCGCGTCGAAGATTGGTTCCCTTTCTTCGGTTACTAGCGCCCATTCTTCAGTGATTTCGCGATCCTGCTTCATCCTGATTTCTCTGCAACTAAGTTCTTCTGACATTGCTTTGATTTCGCGCGACCTCGGATGCACGAATAAGATCTTGTCCTTGTATCGTACCGGAAGATCTCGATAGCACTTGCCTTGAACTTCGTGATTCGCGAAAACTTGAGAAACTTCCAGCTTTTTGCACGGGAACACTTTCAACAGGTCTCCGATATTTTCTGCGGCGATATCCATCCGTCTGAGGAGTACTCGCGCTGCCGTAGTTGGATCCGTTCTACTGAGAGCTCCGATGAGCCAAAGCATACGATTATGCTGTTCGCAAATTCTGTGTCGAATCTCTTGAGTTATTCGTTGTTCCCGTTCACTGAGGCTATTCCATAAGAACTGCAGCTTAGCATTCACTGAGGCGTCACTCTTCTTGTTGATTTCTTCTGGCAATTCTTCAACGAACAATATTCTTTTACTGTGGATTCCGTTTGTAGTCTCTCTGGGAGATTGCTCCTCGGGGCTGAATTCTATTACTACTCCGTTTTTCATTACTTCGGCTCTCCGAAACTTGCACACAGTATCAAGGCTCGTATCATTCTGCATCTTCTTGCTTCTGACGAATACCGCTTGCATTGTTGGAATCGTGACAAACCGATGTGATACTTGAGCGTTCGCCTTTCCCAACGTTCTGTATGGACACCGATCAGCCAATTCGGATGGATCCCACAGAATCGTTTCCGTGGCTGTGATGCATTTTCCCAGAGTTTTATTGCATCCTGATGTGCGACTTAAACCGTCGTAGAACTTGATTACTCCTTGCTCCATACGATAATTAGTGGTTGTATGACATCGGGTTCCGATCCAGCCGTAGCTATATTCAGTCGGCTCTTTAGACGACCATCGGTTTGCGTCGATTTGTTCGAGTCGGATGCCATTGAGCTGTTGCGACCGTCTTATCTCCATGCATTGTGATGTCGTCATGTTCTGGACCGTTGTTTCATCACGCGTAACTGCTAGACTCCATCGAAGGAAGCACTTCGTGCAGACGGTGCGCAGTACCTTCGCACAGAAGGTAGCGTTTGCCGTAATGAACGCTTTGTTCAATACTTCTACGATTTGCGAGGAGCTGTGCATTTCCTCACGGACCTCTTTGCAATTTAGTTTATCTGGTATCTTCACGTATAAGCCGTGGCCATATTTTGCGCATACGTGAAACTGTAAGTTCGTCGGGGCGCTGCTCGTCAGTGCAAAAGTGGCGAATAGTATCACTAGCACGATTGATAGCGCGTGCGCGTGCCTTGTCCTGTGGGTTTCAGGCTTGGTTCTGGTTTCTTCCGCTTCCTCTGTTTCTTCTGCCTGCAGATTCTGGTCTGCCGGGTGATTCACAAATTCTTTGCTTTTTGTTGTCGGCAGCGCCTCCCTTTCTTCTTCCGACACTTCGAGGGGGTACAACATACTCACTGGCCTCTTTAGCACGTGGCCGTTGGGCATTTTAACGTCGACCGTTCTTGTTTTTCCTCCATGGTTCTTGTATAGTTTCTCAACTTTGCCTAGCTTCCACTCCGCTCTGGGTAGATCCTCCTCAGCGACTATGACGATTCCGCTTTCACTGAACCTTTTCATGGCATGTTCATTATCCGTTTGTAAAGGAGGGTCCCTAACTCCTACAAGTTCCAGCGACCAGAACTTTTCTAGCTCGCCCTTTGCACTGGCCACGTTGCAACAGCAGCGGTTTGCAGGCTTGCTCTTTGAAAGGATACCGTGCCGAACACTGCGCCCCTGTCCGCTGATCATGTCGCCTAGACAGGTGCGTATCAGATGAAATCCGGACGGTAATTTTGTTGAGGCACTTCCTCTGAAGATTTCGTGGAAATAATCAGCACCCACGAGGATCTGCGGCTTGAGTGTAACCGTCGGTAGGGTGATGCTCCGCGTTGAACGGATGCGCCGTAACGTTTTTTCCGTTAGTTTGGCGATTGCAATTTCGCTAACCAGTCTTGGTACCGAGTTCGCGAACATCGTGAAGAACCGTCCATCAGTGCGCTTCATTTTTAGTTTGACGCGCGCAGACGTGCAGTGGGTAACGTGCGTCCCACCAAATCCGTCAACAATCAATGGTTCCTTGTGTGTTACTTCGATGCCCAATTGCTGGACTATTTCTTCCGTGATGAATGAGCGTTCGCTCCCAACATCGAATAGCACGGGCACCTTGATCGTTTTTGTGTGTGGTGCGTCGCCTTTAACCTCCACGAAGGTAGATAGGAGTAATACCGTTTTGTCTCGCTCTTGCTGTTCGGGTGTCGCAATAGCCGCCACCGTGCGAATCGTCTGAGTGTGGGTTTCTCCGACGGGATTCTCCTCTTTCCCCTGTTGCGATCGATGCCACGTTTTACAAAGTGCCGTAGGATGTCCCTTGCGCTTGCAATGGTAGCAGGAGACATTTCGTGTACAATCGTTTTGATTATGACCTTCTCTGAGACACTTGAAACAGAGGCGTAATTGGCGAGCGCGGTCAAACCGCTCCTTCAAAGTGGTAAACCGTGGACAACTATCGGCCCAATGTGGTTCACAACAAAACGCACATACCTGTCGAGTAAGGTCGCGCCGTCTGTCTTTCCCTTTGGTCTGTCGTTTCGCTACTGCGGGTAGTGCAGAAGTGTGATGTAAACCTTCCTCCAGTTTTACACCTCCAAGATTTCTCTGTTCTCGCCTTCCTACCTGCCTTTGAGCTTGCCGACCCTCATGCGTCGGTTTCCCTATGGCCGCCGTTCGCATATTCTCCCTGATGCGCACTATAGCTTGAAGTTTGTCCCTCAATTTTCGGACGCTCCAGGCTGCATCGGCTTCTTTAGCTTGTTCGACTTCCAACAGAGCCCAACGTGGTAGCCGTTTTTCAATGCAAAGCTCGGTTTGCGAGTTGTCGATGTTTTCTCCCTGTTGCTCCAGTTGTTGTAGAATGCGCTCGACGCTCGCAACGCATTCCTCGAAATCCTTTGTGGGAGATGCTGCGTCATGTAGTTCCGCGTAGAGTGACTTCAACAGCAATTCGGATCTCCCAAATCGTTGCTGGAGCGTTGTTTTGACGGCTTCGTAGTTTTCGGGCGCTATTGTGAATCCACCTACTGCCTCTAGTGCTTTGCCTTCTAGAAAGGACAGCAGATAAGAAAGCTTCTCAATTTCTGCGAGTGGTTGCGAGTCAACTACGTGCAGGAATGTGGCCCAGAATTGTGGCCATTTGTGATGCTGTCCGTCGAATTTCGCAATCTGCAATCTTGGCAGCTGCACTGCGTTCATGGACATCTGTCGCTGCGGTTGCTGGGCAGGCGTACTGTTTCCTGTAAGGACGCTGCCAGCTGGCGAGGTGGGTCGGGCTATGTGGAGCTCAAGATTCAACTTGGCCGTGACTAGGTCATCACATACATTTTTAGCCTCACTGATCACAATGAGGAAACTATCTGGCGCCT
Organism: Parascaris univalens; assembly: GCA_037576465.1. Lineage (NCBI taxonomy): Eukaryota > Metazoa > Nematoda > Chromadorea > Rhabditida > Ascarididae > Parascaris > Parascaris univalens. The sequence goes on from JBBHLZ010000002.1 coordinate 368,745, forward strand.
CTGCCAGAGTTTGGTAAATTGAAGCTTCATTCGCTTTCTCAGCGGCCGCGCGTAGCTGCTTTATGTATTCTAGCCAAGCACTATGATCAGCCTCGACCTCAGAAATGTGACGCTGTAGTCTTCGAATTGCTGCCTCCACTTGCAAAAGGGCAGTTTTGAACGCTGCTTGCGGGTCGGCTTGTTCCGCGAGCACGCGCAAGTCAGGAAAATTTATGTTCTTTATGACTGCCTTCAGCAAGTTAACCTTCACTCGAATGGAGGCTTGGTACGCAGCAGATGCCATACTTACTTATGGTTACGCTCTGGCTTGAGCCCCCATGTACTGGACTAAGTAAAATGTATTTATATCAAACGGATTTTACTTACGTTCAGTAGTCGGTGGTGACGATGCGGCGGCGCTCTCGGCAAATGAATATCGTACAGAGGGAAGGCGAAGCAGACAGCAGATTAATATACGAATAAGGGATGACTGTACAGGGTGGAGGATGAGGGGTAGACGCTCAACGGGAGCTCTCGACACGAGGGGCCTGTCCCTCGTGCTCAACGCGGTCCGACTGATGTCGTTTGTTCACGGGAGCTTTCGACGATCCCTTCGCTCCGCCTTCCATTTCTGCCAATGCATACCATGTGCCCTTTATCCCATCGATCATCTTCGGTGATGAATGCAACATGCCCGTTTTCCCATCGAATCGTTTAGTTTTCATCCCTCGGATTCCGCTGGGTGCATCATCGCTTGCACTAAGCTCTTTATCGTTTCTGATCGTTACAGGCGCCGCTGAGACGGTTAGTCTTTTTTTGCTACATTTTGACTGCAATGAGCCGCGATGACGCATCTCGCGTTTCGCGACAGCACTGCTTAATGTGCTATGAAGGAGTGAACTGTGCGATGGAATGCGATCAGTGTGAGGGTGCCGCTTGCATTAAGATACTCAGGTCATCTTTCAATATAATCACGAAGGTTTCCTTGTTCAATAATTGATGCACTGTAAAGAAATATTGACGGCAGTGGCGTCATAACTGTGGTCCTCAATAGTTATGGCATTCAAGTCCACAAAGGTTTTTTTGGTTATTCTCTCGTTCAACCGCCTGCTCCTTGGGCATTGAGTCGAACTGGGAAAAGTGGAAACAAGAGCCGTCTGCCTCGGGGATATTTCTATTTTACGACTTCCTGCTGGCTTAGACAATAATTCCTATACGTCATCATATGTTAAGGACTGTCAAAGCGGATAGCACAAGGTTAAAGTTTGACTTACGATAGCTTCACTGATGAATGCATTCAACGTAGTAGGCGATGTGATGTTTATAGTACAGCTTCATAAACAATTTCGCTAAATGATGTACTCAGAAATGCTTTGTTTCTTGACTTCGTGTTCATAACAAGGCAGCATAGACAGCGGCCAGTGCAATATTTTTTGTCGTTAAGGCGTTCGGAAAATAATTTCGAAGCACTTCAGGATTATCGGTATTACACATCCCCCTAGAAATTAGGAGCTGTTATAGGCAACACCCTTGTGTAACTATCCCTCTTGGTTAACTTCCCCCTCGTTTTCAACCACAAAAAGCAACTCAAAGTACTAGCCCCCATCTCCTCTTGGCGTTTAACCACAGCCCCAGTACAATATCACACCTGCACAATATATTTGCATTCTCAACTGTTTAAGGGACAACCGTTTACATTGTGGGAAAGAATGAAAATTTTTATCTTCTACCACATGTCCTCCAGAAAAAATTTGGATAAGCGTCTGAGATGCTCAGAAGTCCTATAAATAGGGCCCAGCGGTATTTCCGGAAGTACCCCTTGTGAACCAAACTAACCCTCGGCTTCACTGGCGTTCTTGATTCGTTTGAAAACATGGGGAAAAATCAGTGATCGTCAAAACTGTTTTTGAAGTCCAGTGATAACGATTAAATACTGAGTGTCGAAATCATTTATGAATCCATATTCACCACGCTGTTGAGATTCTGACAAGCATTCACTAATTGCTCTCTACAGTCGGATAGAACGTTGAAATGATTGTGACTTTTGATGTCTCAGCATCGCCTATTTTCGAGGAAAAAATTACTAAAGAAAAGTACCGAACTGATTGGAAGTTAAAGCGAGCAGCAATCAAGTCGTATTCATTTTCATTATAGAGGAGGACGCAATTCGTTTAAACCAGCATTGGCGCTTACCTGCCTTCCTTATGATGCGCAAAATTATGATGGGGCACCTGAGGGATGTCGCACACGATCGGCCGATGGAAGTCGAATTTGCTTCTGTTATAGCAACGATTTTTGCAATCGTTCCTCCGTCCGCTCACTATTTGCCTTCACTCTTTATTGCTTTATTTTTATCGTTATTTTTACTTAGTCTTCGTTAGTGTGGTATTCATGAAGACCAAAGCTATTGAAAGTATAATTGATTTTGTGCAGCATCGCGCAAAACTTGTTGATTGTTCCAAGTGGGCTTCGTGGAGTTGCCAAAGGTTCGCTCATATATGGCAAATTGCGAGGATTGCAAGGAAGACGGCAAAAAAGGTTCTTTCAGGACGATCGCAAATCAAAACGTAAATATTTCCTAAATTGCTTCCTTGATTCGTGTAGTTAGGTGCTGAAAACCGTAAGGGACCGGAAGAACAAAGACTCCTGAAAGTACTAAACTCTATGAGTTCGGGTCAAATTGGATATATGTATATGACCAGCCACTTGTTTAATGTAAATCACGAGTGAGATTATAGAAATGTGTTGATGAAACTCAGAGTGAAGCTTTGCAAAATTCAAAAACAGCTCGAGATGACTGCGAGAATTTAGCTAAGGTGATAAATCATTCAAAACGAAGAATTTTCACAGGCACAAAATATTGGCCAATATCAAGGAGTATAACGAATTCGCCATCTTCGAGTTCTCCCTATGCTTAATCGACTTTTCATAACGTGGCTGGCTGAATTAGCATGGTGGCAGTGGGCTATAAATTTACATTGAAGTTATGATGGAATTCATCTCTTCGAAGTTATTTGCCGCTCGTATGCCGTAGCGGTCGTCCTAACCTATTTTCCAATAGCGCTTGCATATTTTGTGAAAAAAACCTCCACACCCTCGGAAGCAATCTGGATGCAAGTGTGGCGTTATTTACGCCCAGAAATGTCTAATCATTTAGACGAAGTTTGGTCAGATGAGCCTGTTTTCAAATTCATGATGATCCCAGATGTCATAAAACGTCAGCTCCATAGTTTCGGCATTTTGCCCTAACAGGACCTAGAAAATGCGAAATTGTTATTGTTCTATGATAAGAAATTTCTGGGTGTTTATGGCACATCCCCTTTTCCCCACTCTTCTCCGGTTCCTTCAACTGTCCACGGTTTCGGCGATAGTAATCTCATTATTTCATGAATAAGTACCAGAAGAATCGATTTCAAATCGAGGATGCTTTGAAGCTGATTGTAAGAATACCGCAAAGCATTGGCACTGAAAAGTGCGCAGCCGAGTGGTGAAGTAAGTGACCACTACTCTAAAATGTTTGGTTGAGTTCCATGCTCTAATACTCGGAAGGGACTTGGCGATGGAGTTTAGAAAGTCCAACTCCCTGATATCAATGGTTGTTGCTGCTTGCGAGAACTGCTTAAGTGAGGACAGTGTTTCATAATATTAGGAGTTTCAAATTCCATGTTTTATCTTCTCATCTTTCTTTCCACTTACGTCTCCTTAAAAAATAAAAGCAATCATTCCGGATCGGAAATATCGTTTGCATCATCCCCACTCATGTTCCCATGAATATCAACTCAAACAGGAGATTTGCGACATATGTTTTACAGAGAGGGAAAAAAGTTTGCTCTTCATCGTTCACAAAGGAAGAAAAATTGCCGTGCAGTTAAAGGCTGGAGATCATTTTGATGCTTTAAGCAAAGAAGTTGAGAAACCTTAAAGGCTATGGACTTCTGGCAGACATCAGTAAGCGTTTTCATATTTACAGTCATACATAAATCGAATGAAATCTGTTCTGCTCTCAATAATTCAGTCCAGAATTGAGGCCGTCAATGAATTTCGGCGGAGAGGAAACTTTTTAGAACTCAGTCCTCGAAATCCAAATCTTTGAGACGTTTGCATCAGGTGGATGGGCCAATGTTGTGTTCTATTTGGACATGTATGCGCGGACGGCTTCAGGGCTCTTTGCGTGAATTTGATTTCACATCAAAGAAACGTTCCTTCTTTTTCAGCATACTACTGTCATTCAGATGACGCTAAGAACGACTGTGAATGAAATTCAATTGATGATATCATTGATAAGAAGAAAAAAAAGATCGTAAATATCAGTGAAGGTGATAAAATCAAATAAATCTGAGACGAAGGTTTGAAACGAACTGCGAAGATTCTTTTATCACCATTCTGGTCGATCACTGAGAATTAACGGAATCCGCTGCAGCGTTTCCACTGATACCAAGTTCAGTAATATCTGCAGCGCTATCCTAAAGTATTGTCGAAAAAGTGAAGGGACTGAAACCTCCCACGTAACCGTTGAAGCGTAATTTTGCATAATAATGAAATGTAATCGTGATGTACTAGAGTGCTCATTAATTATACCTTCCGAATGGATTGATTTGGGAAATTTATTAGTTTTTGATCGAATTTACGTATGGTATGACTCCAACGAATCAAACAAAAGTTGAGAGTGGATTCAATGATGAATAAGGTTGGGGAAATTAACAATGTATAGTATAAGGTGAGGTAATTATCTGGCGAGAGAGGGAGATGGTGTGCGAGGAAAACAACACCAACGATGGAAGCTACCTTACCTGCCGTTGTCCACCAGACTTCCGCCTACATTTGCAAACTCATCGCCTTTCGCCATCTCTCGCATATGGGCAAAAACGTCTCACTCTCTTCATTCATCGATCCAAAGGTAGTAAATGATGGGAGGGAAGGGCAAGCGGAGAGGGGAAGCAGGAATGGGTAACGAGAGCGAGAATGGTTGGTGTTCCGACCACTATCGCGTTATGAAGAGATTTTCAAAAACCGTTCGTGTCACACAGCTGTAGTGGATAAGGATGGCAAACATTGCAGGAAAAATAAGAAATTTAGAACAGCATAGAAGGAAGGATAAAACAATGACACACCTTCATGTCGTCGTAGAGAAAAACTGGCAGTTATCTTTAAAAGCATTGAGTAAGACGGATTACGATACATTATTGTCGCCGTTTTTATAGTTCGGTGTGCCTTCTGGATAAGCGAAAAGGCCGATGAATAAACTCTTTATAACGACAATATTGTTTACGTTCAACAATGCTCATTAAATGATAAACACTTTCCTCAATACCTCGATTGTTATAATTCATCAAAGACTCACGCAAGAAGCGCTGCAGTCACACAAATAAACATATACAATAGCTGTTTGGACAGCTGAATGAATTTCCGAAATGCAAAGTAACAGAACGCTTACTTTCCACCCATTGTGATATGCTTAAAGTTCGTTCAAAGTTTTGCATTCATTATTCAGCCTCAACAGTTGCCTGCTCACAGTGGCTGCGAATTTAGCCATTAAATATCACGCTACCTACTGAAGTACTTCGCGGACTCCGTCTGGATGTGATGACGGCGCAAATCCCTTCTTTAGATATTCTACTTATTTGTTGACATCGTTCTCGCGCAGAGCAATATGATAGATGGATCTTCCCACGATGTGTAGATTTCTTATTTGAAATCCTTCTCCATGGGAATTGAGTCATTGAAAACAGATTATAATGTGAACGAGCGATACTTTATATATCATTCTCTACAATATTTTATAGCAATAGAACAAAATAGCACCGCAACGTTTAGCTACATTTAACCCCTCAATCATTTCAAAGAATCCAAGTTGCATCTCAGAAAATTACGCAATAAACCTTCCGTAGTGGCCGAATCAGAACGAGATGAATTTCTCGTTGATCAATACGAAAACCTCAACGAGATGTAATGACGTATAATAATTTCGCATATTTTATTGCTCATAGGTTTAATGCGCGCAAACAACTATCATATCAACGCTGACATTCCCAACGAGCAAACTCATCCATTTTATGAGTGAATCGTTGCTGACAATGTCATTTCTTCGCGTGCGCAAAATGATCTGAGCGCACCCTGAAAAGCGCTTAATTGCCTTATCGCTAGACCACAACTAATCTGGCCACCCTCAAGCGTCGTTCTCCTGTGGGCAAAGCAGACGGCCACTTTAAAAAAACACCGTAGCTTTATCCACTGACTTCAGGTTCACACCGCTGTGCCCACAGAACCATTGTTTGGAGAGATTCGCCGACCGTACTCCGCCAAAACTGCGAAGTAATCGGGAAGGGAAGCATGAGAGGGAGATTAGCAACTTTGCACGGGCGGACGTCACCTCATCCAGAATGACAGAGACGAGCTTTAAAAAGCAACTTTTGAAAGTGCTAGGAAACGGTCTTATAAACTTCTATACAATGTCGAACGGAATGAAGCGAAGAGATGCAACAGTGTTTCACTCAAACACAAAATCGCACCAATATTAAACAGTGCAAACAATCAACAAATATTTACAAAAGAGATGATATACGCACTCAGCCTCATTCATCCGGAGTCATATCTGGAGGGTTTGAAAGGAATTTTTCGTAGAGCTGTGCTTTCTTCCTTTGCAAAATGAGTTCCTCGATTTCCTTCTGAGACGGTACGACAACATGCTGCACAAACGTCTCTTTACCATGCTCACTAACAATTACTGGCTTCTTCGTGTCGAGGTCTTCATCGGAATCCTTAAAGACATTCGAAAATAACAATGAAGGCGTAGGCATATCTTGACATTGACATAGATTCCCATTTACTGGCCTCACCCACGGATCAAATTTTTTGACCTGATTTATTTATAAAACAAATAAGAGGTATTCAATGAACTTATATCGTCCTAATAATTAATTAATATGCCGTGAATCATGCCGGCTAAACATCACTAAAGTGGTCTGTTGACGACATGCTAAAAAATAGACGAGATTGGCAAAAAGCTCACATATCTACGTCAAACACTAGATTTTAACCAACGGTTTTCTTTTTCTACTTGCCAGCAAGGTTAGAAGCAACTACTGCCTTCATACCCTACCATGACACGCTGTTTAACCTATGAAACATGCGCTTCCGATTCACCGGGACGTGATACGGCATATCATGGCTCTTCCCTCCTCGCCTTTACAAACCGGAAATGTGAAAGCAAGCTTCCTGATGCCGACACATTTAAACGGAATCCGAGCCATGCAGGTAATTACCTGACGGTCGTTGGCCATTTCCCTTCCACTTTGTAGATATCTGACACTGCAAATTTTTTCAGCGGATTCGTTTTGTGACCAGTCGATTAAAAAATGACACCAAGAAAAATCTCCCGAGGTCATGACTTGGGAGATAAGCATCATATAAAAGGCTCCATCCTATACGAGCCTAATTCACATCCCCAGCAGCTGCGCTGATCTCGCCCACAACAACATAACACCTATGATACCTTCGCGTTGCTGCTTCACCAATCATTTTTCTGGCAGTTTCGAAATGCATTCTTCGCATGACGCAACACGACCCTCAGATGCTGCCTTGCATCACCGACATCCCCTATGATCGTTATCTAATTTTTCTTGCACATTTTCATCGATCTCTAGAAGACCTGCGGGGATCTCCACACTTCCAACTGAGGAATATGAGGTGATGATCGTATATGTGGGATTTATACGCAACAGGTAAAATCTGCTTCCTGGTACCCATTCCTGTGACCTTTAACTTTCAGAAATATCCGCACAGTCAAATATCAGAACTTGATCAAAGGCACTGTATAACGAGCTAACTCCCCCTGGAAGCGAAAGGAAATATTGTAAACGAATCAGCGCCAACTTATCCGCACATCTTTCACGTCTACGACTGTACTGCTTAACGAAAGTCTTATGGGTGGTACTCGGTGGTCAGAGGCTCTCGAAGAGAATGCTGCAAAATAGAAACCCGATGTTCGTGATAAGTGCGCTTAGGGACCCTTTCAAACGACTTAAGAATCGTTAACAGCGCTGTGCGTACTTGGATGCCAAAAGGTTACGAATTGGACGTAGCTAAGCAATTCTGATATTTCTATTTAGTTCCACTAATAATCCTATATATCAACCTCTTATGAAAATCAGATAAAAACGATACTTAATTCATGCTATAATCATTGTCAGATTAAATGCTAAGCTGACCACTTCATGGAAATATCATTTAATAAAAGAAACTGATGAAAAGGAGAAAGAAAAAGAGGAACTCCTCTAACCGGAAGTCGAAAAACTAAAGTTTTTTTAAACCAAAAACCTCCTCACAAAACCAAAGAACGTAGACCCCTTCAAATAATGAACCCATCATCTGAAATCTGAAAACAAAGAAGACTCAGGCCCCTATTCGACGAAAATAAAGTAAATTAGTTTCAATAACCTACGCAAACAAAAACCTCTATTTGAAGCAATCTTCCGCAAACGCTGTAGCAAATAAACGGCAAACATACATCGCCCACTTTGTAGATATCGATATCCTCTTCGAATGCTTTTTTGGCCTTCCACACATCCTTGTTCGCCTCCCAATCCTAAACATTTCAGTGATGAAAATCACCCTCCAAGTGAGCTGATAGCCAAAAGGCTACAAAACTGTGAACATAAAAACTTCGTTGCTTTCTTTCACTCCGCACTGTGAGGGAAGAAACAACTACAACGACGCGATCAGAGCATATTTCGAAGACGCAAACTGCCCCAAACGAATCCCAACGTTTACCACTTGCCCCCAAAAGAGCGGAAATTCCAAGCGCTCATCACCACCAGCTCTATAATAATGCACTAACACGATTACAATCAACTTATTATGCCCTACAAGTTTAAATAACTGCCGAAACGAACACTGAACCCTATCTCATACTTAATAAACAGTGCTTCTTTTTAAGACTTCATTGAAGCATATAGCAGATGTTAGGCTGTCACTGAGAATCTATCGTCATGCTTCGTATCACGAATGACCGCTAAGAATGCAGAGAATACAAAACCTTTTCAGCCTGCTGACGTGCCTTTAACTCTGCATCCTTCTCGGGAGGAATCAGAAGCCCATCATCGTCGTCCATAAAACCGTAGTAGTCCGCATCAACGAAGTTGATTGTAATCGTGTTAATGCATTATTATAGACCTGGTGGTGATGAGCGCTTGGAATTTCCGCTCTTTTGGGGGCAAGTGGTAAACGTCACTCCACTCACTCACTCCACTCACTCACTCCACTCACTCCACTCCACTCACTCCACTCCACTCACTCCACTCCATCACTCACTCCACTCACTCCACTCCACTCACTCCACTCACTCCATTCACTCCACTCACTCACTCACTCCCTCACTCACTCCACTCACTCCACTCACTCACTCCACTCACTCCACTCACTCACTCCACTCACTCACTCCACTCCACTCACTCACTCCACTCCACTCACTCACTCCACTCCACTCACTCACTCCACTCCACTCACTCACTCACTCACTCACTCACTCACTCACTCCACTCACTCCACTCCACTCACTCCACTCCACTCACTCACTCCACTCACTCACTCCACTCACTCCACTCACTCACTCACTCACTCATCCACTCACTCACTCACTCCACTCACTCACTCACTCACTCCACTCACTCACTCACTCACTCACTCACTCACTCCACTCACTCACTCACTCACTCACTCACTCACTCACTCACTCACTCACTCACTCCACTCACTCACTCACTCCACTCACTCACTCACTCACTCCACTCACTCACTCACTCACTCCACTCACTCACTCACTCACTCCACTCACTCACTCACTCACTCCACTCACTCACTCCACTCCACTCACTCACTCCACTCCACTCACTCACTCCACTCCACTCACTCACTCCACTCCACTCACTCACTCCACTCCACTCACTCACTCCACTCCACTCACTCACTCCACTCACTCACTCACTCACTTACTCCACTCACTCACTCACTCACTCACTCCACTCACTCACTCACTCACTCCACTCACTCACTCCACTCACTCACTCCACTCACTCACTCCACTCACTCACTCCACTCACTCACTCCACTCACTCACTCCACTCACTCACTCCACTCACTCACTCCACTCACTCACTCCACTCACTCACTCCACTCACTCACTCCACTCACTCACTCCACTCACTCACTCCACTCACTCACTCCACTCACTCACTTCACTCACTCACTCACTCACTCACTCTCTCGCTCCCACTCTCTCAATCTAACTCTCTCTCTCTCACTCACTCACTCTCTCACTCTCTCACTTACTCACTCACAACGTGGGTACACAGATACCATGCATAAACACACACAGAGACACTGTGTATACCTACATACATAACGCGGGTACGCAGATGCTGTGCAAACACGGGTACTGTGCATACACAGACAACGTGCATACACAAACACAGTGCATACACAGTTACTACGTATACACGGATACTGTGCATACACAGATACTGTGCACACACAGATACTGCGCATGCACAGATACTGTGTCTACACAAATACTATGCACACACAGATACTGTGCATACACACATACTGTTCATGCATACACACATACCGTGGGTACACAGATACTGCGCATACACGGATACTGCGTATACACCTATACGTGCATACACAGATAATGTGCACACACAGATACTGCGTTCACGGATACTGTGCAAACACAGATACTGACATGCACAGAAACTGTGCATACACAGATACTGTGCATACATACATACATACTCTGGGTACACATATGCTGTGCATACACAGATACTGTGCACACACAGATACTGCGTTCACAGATACTGTGCATGCACAGATACTGTGCGTATGGAGATTCTGTGCATACACAGTTACTACGCATACACGGATACTGCGCATACACATGCACTGTGCATACACACGTACTGTGAATACACAGATGCTTTGCATGTACATATACTGTGCATACACAGTTTCTGTCCTTACGCAGATACTGTGCACACACATTCACTGTGCATGCACAGATACTGTGCATACACGGATAGTGTGCAGACATAGGTACTGTCATACACAGATACTGTGTACACACAGATGCTGTGCATAGGTAGATACTGTCAAAACACAGATGCTGTGCATACATGCACACATACCTTGGTACGCAGATACTGTGCATACAGACACGCATACCGTGCATACACAGATACAGTGCATATACAGATGCTGTGCATACACAGATACTGTGCATAAAATTTACTGTGCATACACAGATACTGTGCATAAACATTTACTGTGCATACACAGATACTGTGCATACACACACAGATACCGTGGGTACACAGATAGTGCCCATGCACAGATACTGTGCATGCGCAGATACTGTGCATACACAGATACTGGGCATTCACAGACGCTGTGGCTACACAGATACTGTGCATATATACAAACACACCGTGGGTAAGCAAATACTGTGCATACACGGATACAGTGCATTCACAGATGCTGTGCATAAACATTTACTGTGCATACACAGATACTGTGCACACATTCACACGCGATACTGTGGTACGCGGATACTGTGGTCACGTAAACGTTCACGTACGTTCACGCACGTTCGGGTACGCTCCCGCCAACGGTCGCGTAAACGTTCACTTATGTTCACGTACGCTCACGCAAAGGTTCACGAAGCCGCACGTAAAATTTGAAAAACTATCACATACGCTGACGTAAACGTTCCGGTACGCTCACGTAAACTTTGACGTTCACTCACGTAAACGTTCTCTTACGCTCGCGCAAACGGTCGCGTAAACGTTGACGTGCTCCAACTTAAACGTTCATGAACGCTAACGTAAACGTTCATGTACGTTCACGCAAACGTTCTCTTAGATCAGCTACGCTCACGTAAACGTTCAAGTAATTTCATGTACCTCAGCGTTTACGTGAACTTGCGTGAACCTTTACTTGAGCGTAGGTGAACGTCTACGTCAACGTACGTGGACGTTTACGTGAGCGTACGTGAATGTACGTGAACGTTTGCGTGAACGCACGTGAACACTTACGTGAGCGTACCTGAACGTTTCCGTGAACGTATTTGAAAGTTTGCGTGAATATACGTGAACGTTTACGTGAACGTACGTGAACCTTTAAGCGAACGTAAGTGAACGTTCACGTGAGCGTACGTGAACATTTAAGTAAACGTTTTCTTGAGAGCACGTGAAAGTTTACGTGAATGTGCGTGAACGTTTACGTGAAGTGTTCGTGAACGTGCGTGAACGCTTACGTTAGCGTACGCGAGCGTACGTTAACGTTTACGTGAGAGTACGTGAACCTTTACGTGAACGTTCTTAAACGTTTACGGGAAGGTTTACGTGAGAGTGTGTGAACGTTTACGCGAACGTAAGTGAACATTTACGTGAGAGTACCTGAACGTCCGTGAACGTACGTGAACGTATTTGAAAGTTTGCTGAACCATTACTTGAGAGTACGTGAACGTTTACGCGAGTGTTCGTGAACGTTTACGTGAACGTTCATGTGAGCGTAAGTGAACCTTTACGTGAGGTTAAGTGAACGTTTACGTGAACGTACTTGAACGTTTACGAGAGAGTACGTTAGCGTACGTGAACGTTTACGCGAACGTACGTTAACGTTTACGTGAACGTACGTAAACGTATGTGAAATTTCACGTGAACGTACGTGAACGTTTACGTGAGAGTACGTGAACGTGCGTGAACGTTTACGTGAAAGTAAGTGAATGTTTACGTGAGCGTACATCATGACTTCATGTGAACTGCTTCTTTATACCTAATACGAATTGCATCATTTTTTCGCTGAATTATATGATGCAAAAATTCTATAATATCGATGTTATATTTCTTATAGCTTAACACCCAATTTCAAATATTTCAACCCTCCAAAAAAGAAGTGCATTACTTAGTACGTACAGTGAAGTAAAAATGAATGAGAACTTTATCAGTATCAACACTTCGAAAGGATGATTAATTAAGAAGTCGAACCAGTTGCAAAGCAAGGATTCTAAAAACAGCATAGAAAACGCTTTACAAGCGCATAAGTTAGTGAGGTCAAAAGAATCAAAAAAAGCATTTCGACGACCTACAGGATTCGGACTATCGTAGTGGTTCACAGCATACAAGCTGTTGATTTCCCGTAGACGTCTGCCTCATCAGAGATCCATTCGTCTCGCTCGCAAAAATTTGATGCGACCGCAGTCGTCTAAACTCATCTCACAATCATCAAGTCAAGTTGCATGCAACAAGCTCAACTAAAAATGCTACAAACTAACCTGTTCGCTTTTAAATGGCCTTGTCACTTAGATGTCTACTATAGCAATTTCATGTTGAGCAGCCTGTGAGTGAAGCACAATTTGCGCTTTTTTTGTTACATTAATCGGACCAGCTGACTTTACATGGCACTGCCAAATAACTGCATATGCGCAAACTGCTGAAGTTCTGAGTGATCCAACTTCTCACGCTTCCGGAACGTCTCCAATTTTTCAACGCAACCAATTCGAAACCTCCTTCAATAGTAAATGCTACGCATACGTAAGCATATAAAACCTCGAAGTTGATGGAACTGTTTGAAGTTCAACAAAGAGCGCCAACATATAGTACAAGTTACAGCGCTCAAACTTAGGGAAAATCAGTTTCGGCGATTCCCGAACTGAAGATACGGTCCATACGGACAGATGCAGACGTAAACACGCTCAAGCAGACACGAAATGTTCACATTGCGCTCCTCAGACGATATCTCAAAACGTAGCCCCAATTAACGCCAAATAACCACGCTCCATTCACACTTCAAATAATTCCTTTAAATCCAAATGCCGCCTAATAACACGATCTATGATCACGTATGTGGTTTAGCCAAAGACGCCATTAATGATATGATTTCTCTTCGAGAGAATTTTTTTCATTTTGAAATTACCCTAGTAAATTTCATATTTTGCAATAAAATATTCTCTCAGAAGCAGTAACACTCCACCCTTACCAATATCGAAGTGCAGAAGTTAATATCAACTTATCTGCAAATGATTCCCAGTTCGATTTTTGCTTCACAGTAGAAAACGATTTGGAACTACAGACGAGAGGAATCATTCTTCACTTGGCTGAACTTAGAGCAAGAAAACAGCAGCATTCTTTTATAAATGCCTCACTCCACTGCCACTACTTAAACGACTCACAGTCCAAACTTATTGCATCCACAATCGCAGTTTCCGATGATAAAGATGCATAGAAGGAAATCATTCACATTGTGCTCGGTAAGGTGGAAGTCCGTGGACGCATGCTCCCTAAGCCAGCGTTTGTCCTCGAGGGTTTCTGAATTTCGACTCGCAGTGAGTGCTGCATGGCATTACTTCGATCACATGAAAATGAATTAAGCGGAAAGTGAGGCTGAAAATAACGTTTATGTTATACGATGAAAAAAACACTTAGATAGTGTGTTATTAAACAACGCATTTTATTGCAACTTCAATATACACGAATAAGCAACCTTTCTTTGAAGAATGACCTACATTCACTTCTCCACTACACCTAGTGAACTGATGTACTACATTCATAGATTCAAAGTAAACAAATATTCAGTTTTCTTGTCGACGCTTCCATTGAGTTTGTAGTGAGCACCTACCTCGGCTTTCCTTAAGAAAGTAGAGACGAGGAAGATGACGCCTCGAACAAAACGAAAATACACCTATGATCTCCTCATTGGCGAACACCGGGATTCCTCTAGAACTGCGGGATGCATTTGATATGAGACCAGCTGCGTTGTACACTAACGCACATCTCCACCTATTCAACGTACCCACTACACATAAAATTGCAAGAAAAGGCGAGTTTGCAAAAACCCATAGGCTTTCATTCGCTTGTAGTTTTAAGTAGGGCATCAGTAAATCACATTCTGAGCATTTAGAGGCCACCATGCCGTTGTAATTGTAGCAGTTTACACATAAAGATGTACTACTGGTGTGATCGTTATGCGACTGACTCGAACGTCTGGCAAATCTGCTTCCTGTTGTAGCTGAGCTGTGGATTTCTTGAGACCTTGTTTAATTAGATGTTGATGAATCAACCGCAGTAGCTCCTTCTCACTGAAGACGATCTTAGTATGCGATACGATGAACGACTTTCACAATTTAACCTCAAACTGCAGTAGTTCTAGGAAACGAAAGTAAACCACAGCGTCATTACAGCCAGTAAATGAGAATCTCTTGAAACGAATCTTGCACAACACGAGCGCTTTTGCCAGTACTGCATAAGACTGCTCGGTGAAACGCAGCAATACTTTTTGAACTGCTGACTAATGAAATGCGCAGTTCATCTGATGCCGAAATCCCATGAAACTATTGTATCAATGTCGTTCAAAAGCACACTTGTTTGTATTCCAACATTCGAAGCTGTTATTAATTGCGACAGGGTGAACAGAATGGGCAAAAATATTTTCACCTTCCTCAAGTAGAGGCAAAGTGCAGTACGGTATGATGATCGCCTATAGAACGATAATTAATGGAAACTTATTCCGAGTTTGCGAAAGCATGTATGTATATGAATGTGAACGAGATGAGGGCTCTCCCGAACGATTTTACAGCGCACATGACTACGATGATCAAATGGACGGAAGGTAAACGATAAGCGAAAAGTTAAAATGATGACTCTCTAATGATCACCTGAGTGACGTCTCTGGCCAGATCCCAGACAGGTCTTTGTGTGACTCGCTTGATGAGCAATTGCGCCTGCTCACAAAATTGAGCGTGCTCGGTGCGTCCATCTTGCAACGCAGGTTCCCGCATAAGATCTGGGAGAGATGTAAACATTCATATAAAAGTTTGCGCACCACAAAACTGTGATATGAAGTGGTGTGCGCAGAGATCCGTGAGCACAGGCAAAAGTAAAAGAAGCTTGCTTATACCTTAAAAGCGTCAATGCACGCAAGCGATGGGATATGGAAAGCGTCCCGCATGTTTTCCTATGACTTTTGTCGTGTACGTAATGTGCTGCTCACAAACTCGTAAGTACGATTCCGTCGAAAGAAGAATGGAGTGAAAGTGTGAGGAAACGGAACGCCAATTTTTGAGAAGCTGAAAACATTTCAGAATGCTAAACACAAAACATCTGACGGTTTTTGAAAAAGTTGTAATGATTTGTGACGAAAGAATTCACTAAGTCCACAAGTTTGTTAAGAAATAAATCATACCTTCCTCAACATTCCTACCCTCAATCATCCCCTCGCATCCAGAATGAACCTGACTGCGAGGCTCTACTCACTTTTCCAGTTCCACAAAAACTTTAAAAAGAAACTAGGATGCGAAAACAGCTTCGCGCCATGCATAGTATAACAGGTATGAAGCACATCACTATTATGATCGTGACTGTCCAGTATGCCATTTCATAGCGGTACGCCAGACCGATCTCCCGTTTAACTGCAAGGGCAACTGAAGCTGCATTATAACGTGTGGAAAAGATCAGCTGCTGTATAAATTCTTTTACACACATCTTTCAGATTCAGTCGCTCAGGTGCTCAAAAGCATACCTCGAAAAAATTGCAAATAAAAACTCATCGAATGCTTGCTTTGAAATGTTCTCAGGGCAAGCAATTCTAGTCTTTCTCTGTCAAATATCCATGAAATATGTTCAACTTTCCTATTTCGAGGACAACACGCGAAAATAAGATAATTGGGGATGCACCAACTGCATGTCACATAAACACATGCAAATGTACGCACTACTACCACGGAGTTCGTTATTGGCAATCAATGGCATTTTGCTGAGTATCTGGCGCACGAATTCTAATCGAGCTAGGCCGTTTAGTGTACGACTCCCCACCGCCCGCAGAGCATCCGCTTCGCAGATCGGAGTTCGGACGTGTAACAAATTCTTTAGAATGTGCAAAAGACGTAGATTAAAGACCTCTTTGATCGCTATGCATCAATTCCAAAATGGCTTTATAGCCCATACATCTCTGATGAAGTTCTTATAAGACATTTTTTGCCTTCATCCTATGGAACAACTAAACGCTAGTCCAATTAATTCTATTATCGTTATTTTCTCGCACATGTGATATGCATAGTACGGTACATTATGGCACAAAAATTCGAAGATGATTATGACCCAACGAAAAAACAACCGAAAAAAACAGCTTTCATAGTTCATTCACAGGCAATGAAACAACTGCTGATATAACAGCGAAAACAAAAACACAGCAATATCCACACTGCTGCCCATCAACCACAGTAAAACATTCAAACGCGACCGCCAAAACAGAACACGGCAACGGGAAGTTACGGCCACTCCTAAGAATAAAACTCGAAACTGAAATGTCCAAAAAACCCCACAACAGATTGTTTTGTGTTCGAATTAAGTGATAGTATCATGAAAGCTGTGAAGCGACCACCTTTTTCATCCTGCACATCCTTTGCGATCGCCTTTTGCATTTGTTTTTATTCCCTTCTTACTTTTATACATGCTGAAGAATGTTCATTTACACAGTCACCAAGCGCTTTAAGCCAGCATGCCGAAGATTACGACCGCGCAAATACACATAAAAATACGGCCACATGTACAATATATAAGTGAGCACATACGAATGTACGTTCGAACGTACTGTGCGTGCGTGCATGTACGTGTACACATCCAGAGAATATGTGCTCGATACTGGAAAAGAATATTAGCAGCCAGAACATTCAAGGCCCTTATGAGAACCTGAAGTGATAGTGGAGTCTAACCATGATGCCGTTGTTCCATCTTACGTCTTCCACATTCGCTCCAGAACATCAGAGGCCTCAAGAAAAGACCTCTTGCTTTTTTGTCTTCGCTGCCCCAACACCGTCACCTTTCGCCGACGGAGCGGCTGCTTCGTTTGGCGCCGTGTTCACGTTTAGAGACACGACCACGCGACGTCCACCCAGCTGAAATTGTGTTTTTAACTCACCAGCGCGATTTGGTGCATTTTTGGCCAAACGAGATAGATGAACAAAGTAAAAACTGTCGCTTTATTGGATTCTCTATTTTAGGCATCTTTTCAAAGAAAATTACACCTCGGTTCGCTTCACAAAATACTTCTACATTCCAGCACTTCCATTTTAATAGCAACCAGCTAATCGAAGAAGAAACCAATACCCACCCAATGGTAGCGGAAACAAAACAATAAATCCGACGCAACAAAAGCCACTTACTGCCACCACCGTAACTGCAGACTTTGTGATGGTTCACTGACCGTATGCTTTCAAACTCACAATTATTGCAACAAAGCGACCAACACTGTACAAACATCTGTCATATATTGTCCTTCCACGAAGCTCCTCGTTGCCTTATCTGACGAATGCAACTTCTCAAACTTACAGTTTTCTGCAGCGCACTCATTATCCTCAGTTTGTCACCTCAAAATACACTCTTTCCTCAGATTTCGTTTGAAAACCCCTAACTTTGTTCCCAAGTAACAACTAAATGCAACTACTCCATCAACCAGCTTCTGAAATAATAATAAAGAAGACGATTTCCTGACTCACCCTCTCGAAAGGAGCACAAACTTACTTGATAATAATGTTCAAGGCAACCTTCTGCAGCTCCGGGTCAGACATCAGCTGTCCTTCACATGCCTCCAACAGCAAACTGTAATTGCAAAGCCTTTGATTAGAGTAAAGAGAGGATGCCCTAAACCGATGGTAGGGCAGAGCAATAGATATGAATGTTTAAACAAGAACAAATGCTGCAGAGATGCACTGTTAAATTTGCACGTAATGAGCACTATAAAATGAGCACTGAAGTTTCTGAAAGCCCCTGAAGGCAACAATGATAGAAAGGCAAGCAAAAGAAACTTTTTATTAGGGCTACTAAAAAAATCTAAAAGCTCAACAATAATCAAAGAAACACTGGTGTGGTTTTCTGAAGGAGTTGATCTGGTTGTTTAAGAGGACGATCTACGTCGATTCAACTGAACATGGGAATAATCGAGTTGAGGAAACTCACAGCGTACGTGTGCAAGCAAATACGAATAAGAATCAATATAAACTCTTAACTGTGGACTAAAATTATTTACTGGTAGCAATATCTGAATGCCACGTGATTTGCAGTAACTCGGTGCTCCTCAGGAGAGAGGGTGCATCGAACTAAAGTACTCACTGCGGGCAACATTCCCACCGTCGGCTACCTTTCACTACGAAGTTTGGAAGGGCTTCAAAGCTATCGTGATGATTGAAAGTAACTAATGAAGTTCTAAAAGAAACGTACGGAGCTGCCTCGCTTTTAATGCTGCGGTGAACGTTAACAAACGAAACAACCATATCCATCTGCACTTGTGCACTGCTGAACGCATCCACAACACCTAGAGAGCTACCTGATCAGCATTTACTCAAAATCAGCTCTAACAAATAACACTGCAAAAAAGCCTGATTTTTTCAATTACAGCGATCTTTTTCTAATGTGTGAATGTTACTAAATTTGAAGCTGTGAGCGAGAATTACGTTCAAAATGATTGTTTCATGCCCAGAATATTCATGAAAAAAGTTGGGAAATTCATTACAACAATGATAAGAAAGAGATGAAGACTTTATTGCGGTATACTGAGACTTGGTAAAGACTAGATTACATAAAGGATATCGTTGTTAATCATATTTAAGACGTTGAAAATAACCTTCACTGGTTAATTCGTGGAAATATCCGTCTCACTCGGAGACCGTAAACATTTCGTAAACAATTAACAAATAAAAAACATTTTTTCCAGAGATATTCCTCTTATAAACGAGGCAACCGGCCGCAGTGTGCTTATGTTCTAACGCGCTCATACAATGTGGTTTAGAACGTGTGGGTTCTATCAGCGTACTTGAACTGACCTAAGAGTTTGTTCATTTGAGCTTGGTAGTTATCAGAGAGTTCTTCTCAGGCAAAATTGAATAAGGAATTGGAGCACACGTCTACATCGACTGGGAAGTGTCTTGACAAGCGATGGCGTTGCGATGGTAACGATGACTGTGGGGATGGAAGCGACGAACACGACTGTGAAGGGTTAGTTGTGCACCTTAGAATTTCGCATTTCGTTCTACTATTCGATTTCTGGTTATAGATGTGCAAGCGGAAAGATTTAACATCCATTTTATGAGCCTACTATATATACGAGAGGCTCGTGCGCTGCTTCTCAGCTCTGGAGGCGAGGACGAACGTTACCGCTCATAGGCGGGCGTTTTAAGAGGGCATCATGTTGTTTTCGGCTGTAGGAGTGAAGTCTTTTTTGCCTCATTGTCTGTAACAAACGTGGTCAGAGGACCTCTGAAGTTTTGCGAGGGACTTGGTTCAAGAGGCGATTCATCGCATTTGCCGCTTTCTCAGCTTCGTCATCCAACTCGTCTTTTAAGGTGCAGGCGCTTCTGGATCATATCACTCTCATGTCTATGGAGACAGTTTGCTGCCCGAAAAAAATAGCCCCAGATAGTTGGCAAATCACTTGCAGTTAATAGTTCGATTTTTGTTTTCTTGTCCTCATTTCGTTTCTCCATCACAAAATGACATCCGATCAGATACATCCATTATTCTACTCCAGCTGTTGTTTTTGATCGGGAATGATGAAGCTATCCTTTGGAATGATACTAGTTTTTACTTATTTAGGCTATGCGATGAGAAGAATCATTTCATGTGTTCAAATGGCAATTGTATACCCGTCGAATGGCGTTGTGATGGAACCGATGACTGTATGGATGGAGAGCAACACGGTAAGAGATCCGATGAGAAGGGTTGCGGTAAGCCGCCTTTTCTCAGCATCCGTATATCTGTGCTTCTTTCCGTTTGATTTAATTATATTTGCATGGATCAATTGGAAAAACCAGCAATAATAGCTAGTACATGTCAAAATACCTTAAAAAATCACTTCTCATTTTTTTGAAAGTGGTCATTTAAAATGTTAGTGGTCTTCAGTGAGACTATGCACGGATAAACAAAATTACATAGCTTTTGTGATATTTTATCGGTCATTGATATTGGCGAATATTTTCGTTCTTTAATCGTTAATTTCCACTAGTGGTTTGAGCCATTTTATTCGTCAGCTCTTTTGCCATTTAGCCGCATGTGTTCGTTTTGTTAAACATTAGCTGTTTTTTATGAGTGCGGTAGAAACATTGATATACCCGTCATATGATATAAAGGTCGCATCTCAGATAAAATGTTCAGTTGCAACGCAGAATAAAGTTTGCTAATTTGTAGTTGATGTAAGTGATATCTGCTAGATTTTTCCACTATTACTTCAGATTGTTTTTAAAGGGAAATTAGCGTATAGATCGATGCAATAAAATAACCACAAATCATCAGCTTATATTGTTGTTTTTGTTTGTCATAGTGTTGGCTAATTTATTCAGAAAGTGACATTATTTCATAAAATTGGTCTCGGTTTATGTTTACTGATTAATTGACGTCCACATTGTTGATTCAGTGCTCGTTTTGTTTTTTTTTAAACCTTTTTATAATGTTCGATATGCTTCCTTGTTTCCTTCCCACTTAGCGTTGCCATCCATCTCTATGGGTAACTGTAATTGCTACATGTTAGGCAGTAATCCTATAGTAAATCGGCTCAGTTACTTCATTCAGCCGTCATTCTCGACGGCTCCCTCTCCCCTCCCCTTTCCTTTTCGCTGTCTCCATTCCTTCATGAGCAAACTGAGCATTGAAAGTCGTTCTTTGCGAGTGTTCAGCTAATTTTTTGATTGCTTTATACAATACATAAATAAGTTTATTTATGTGAGAAATAATTATTATATGCATAAATCATTTAATAATTATTGCATACTAATTGCACATTCGCATTTCAAAAGAATAAACTATATGGCACTCATTATGAGATCACTGTTTGAGGCTACGCGGTTCGATATTTTAGCGGGTACGCTGTCTAATATTAAATGAATCGTTGAGTGTAGTAGTCGTGGATATTCTTTATGTATGTATATCGATATAAGATAAGAGCTTTTATGATATTTTATCGGTCATTCATATCGGCGAATATTTTCAGTCGTTAATCTTTAATTTTCATCGATCAAGTCAACAGTTAATGAACGGACTTTTCATTCTCTAGCCATGCTAGAAGTGGGTCTCAAATTGTTTCCTATAAAACAAATTTATGATTTATTTTCCTTTTTTTCATTTCTATAGCAATTTATGCAGATTTCAGTTTTGATTGCATATACCTGCTTGAATTGTTGATAACGTCGTATTAAAGGTTACGGTTCAATCCTAAAAAGTTAATGAAACGTTAACTATATAGGTTGAGTTCCATTCCCTCTTCGTGCATAATTTTCACCACAAATGACATCAGCCATGTCGTTGGTACTCATTCTTGCCTCCTCAGTAATTCAAATGAACCAAATCCACTCACATATAATAACTCACTGATTAGGTGGTTTATCTTATCATCAGGTTTATCAGTGATCATCTTCCACTTCGAATGAAAAAATAAACACTCTCAATTGAGTAGACAATCGGAAATGTCAAGAGCATGCAACGAGCAAAAGAAGGTAACTGTTGGCGAATTACTTGAGAATGACGATACGGATCTCGAAGGTGTCAGTGATGGATCTAGCAAGTGAGTACTCCCCCATTCAGAAACAAGCAGCAGTAATATAATGAATATAGAATATACTACTGGCTTTGAATAATTCAAATATCATAATGCCTATGATATGAAATTGTCTTACAAATTTATCAAACTTTTTGTCCACACTTTTAGATTTTTCGTTTAGAGTATTTAAAAAGATTTCATTTTCTATCAGCTCAGTTTACTGTTATTCATCTGATGCTTTATTTGAACTTTTGAAAAATTTCAATTTTTTCAGTGATGGTATTTCACTTCGAGAATCATTATTCGAGATGGATAGCGAAGAGGAGACGGAATTGAAGGCAACGAAAAAGATCGCTGAAGAATCGGTTCGGCATTCCTTAATTCTCTTTTATATTTGATGCACTGAATTGCTGTACAATTCGCATATTTGAAACGGAATTTTGTAGGGTGCTTGAAACTGACGTTGGCGAAGATTTTTTCCGTTCTTTTTTCAACAGTTTTTTCCCTTGGGGCTCAGGGACTTGCGATTTATTGAGGTATGGTTCGAAATGGAATTACCTTTTCGGATTAGGAGAAATTTTTCATAGTTTCTAAGCCTCACTTTGATCGGAACTTCCACTTGTAGGAGTCATATGTTCACCGTTTTTTAAAGAAAAAAATTGAATTTTATTGCAAAAGGGTTTTTGCCGGTTGCTTTTGCCTCTCAGAAATGTGAAAGCGAACTATCTGGTTGTGAAGGTTTCTTTTAGCAGGAGGTATGTCTTAAAAATGAAGTATTTCGGGTGGAAACTGCTCAAAATTTTTCTTTAGTTAAAACTTTAATCAATTTTCGGCACTCTTTGCAAATGTCAATTAATTTATGCAGGTGTTCTCCTTTAGAATAAAATGCAGGTGTTCCTCTTCCGGAACTCGGAATCTATGAATAATATATCCGATCAGTGGATGCCAAGATCGTTTATCGATGGAAAATATGTGAGGTAAGTCTCAATTATGGTTTCGTGACGTTAAAAAAAAACAAATTGGAATATGGGAGGTTCATGTTAGAAAAGGTATTTATTTATTAAGCTGTTATCGTAATTTGTGAGTAAAGTTTGGAATAAACACACACACGCACAAAAGACATTCGAGAAAACATTGCACTGCTGTATTATAGTGAGTATATGCACGTGCTGAAAACTTGTAATTTTTCTTTGTGAATTTAAAGGTTATGTACCATTGGGGATCTATTTGCACATAGAGCGGTTGTTTTCTTCCTTCCCACCTATATTTCACACTTCCTCTTCATTTGCCTCCTGCTCTGATGTCCATTAATGTATATTTTATTTCTCCCTTGTTCACTGATATTCCCTTATTCGAATTGCAAAAGTTATTTTAAAAAGAACAGGCGTTATGTTGTAAATGCGTGCATAACCATTTTTGCCTCTTATATGCATTGCGTTGTCTTATTACAGCATCTTTGTATATGCCGCAAACACTAAAAGAAACAGGAAACTTTCGTGTAAAATTGACTTTCAGATACGATCTGAATCAACCGTCAGAGTTGCCGCACCGTACATCAACAATCGCGTTCAAGAATGACCCTCCTCTTACTGTAATTGGCTTGAGGTAGGCACTATTTGAGCATTTTTAGAGCAACTTTATATCGAGAGGATTGTATCTATGAGATTATCTTCAAGCAGATTAGAGAAATTTGAGCAAATTATTTTCGTTCGTTTCTACTCCTCTGAAGGATCCATCTCCTTGCAAAATATACGAGGTGAAAGCTTTATAGCTTAATGAATGTCGTTTACTTCAGTCTGATATGATTTCGCTGGGGGGGGGGGGGGGGGGGGTCTCCGAGGGCGGACAGGGGAGGATGGAATGATTCATTGTGGGCGAGTTTTAAAAAAACTGATAGACAATGTTATCGCATCTTGCAGTTGATATTAAGAAGATGTTACGGTGAAGAAGTCGATCATAGAAAAAAGATTTGTTTTTCAAATTATACGAGTGAGTCTAAAATGGAGGGAAAGAAAGGAATAAATTGCAGGATGTGTGATATGATAGGCGAAGCGTTCTTATCCAGAGAGATTCAATTCGATCTCGCGTATAGTAGTCCGTCGCTGCGTTGTATTCAAACCGCAAATCGGCTGATTAGCGTACAAAGAAATCGTGCACCGCTCCGAATTGAACCGATCCTTTATAGCTTTTGCGAGATTCATCGAATTGTGAGTTGTTTTCATCTTTTTTTAATTTATTAATTATATCGCTTCACATGAAGCCATTTAGGTCATTTTGATGAAATTCATTGTGAAATTCCGCAGTTTAGTTCATAGCAGAGAATCGGAAATAAGAGAGGGAAACGAGAAATAGAAGAAAGCGAAATTTTCTTATTTCTATTTTCGAGTGATCAAAAGATATTTTTATTGGAAGTAATAGGAAAGAATTCATTTTGTTGAAAGATCGCTGGCAAAAAAGTTCGCCTAATCTGATTTGTTCCGAAATGATTCTATCAATTTTTTAGAATAAAAGTGGATTTATGTGAAATTTTTCAGATAATAGAAATTTTTTCATGGACTATCAATGCTTAAATAGTTAAAACGTTGCTCTCACAGTATTCATCTATTGTCAGTTAAATGTTTAATTGATATTACTGGAAAAGATAAAGATGGTGTTCTGCAGGGTGTTCCACAGTTTATGTCGGAAAGCGAATTGGCAACCAATGAAATTGTGATCGATAAAAACTACGAACCCTTCTTTAATATTGACGACTTAATGACATTACGCTCAGAAAATTGCCTTCACTTCCAGGAAAGATCACATCAGGTGAATATTATCTCGATTTTATATCTGTAGTTTTTAAATGTTATAGAAGTATTGTAAATAATAGTTAAATAAGTATATAAAATATAGTATATGTAAAATTTATATGTTCAGGTAGCGAAAATGTCTAATGCAGGTGTGTATGTAATTATTTTAAAAGCGCAACATTACAGGCAAATATTATGTGTGGTAGTGAAAAGTACCGTTAAAAGTGCGGTGTTTACAACTGCATACTTTTCGATTGTTTAAGGAGGAATGCTCTCTTATTTATTTTTCGCGTTTTTTTCCTTTTCTTGGCCTCTTTGCACTCTTTATACGTTTATCGAGAAGTAAACATCATATACCAAGGTCAGTTATTTTTCCTTCCTAGTTCTTTTAATGCCTGAAGCTTCTCATATACCACTTTTTTTCAGTAGCTAGGTAGAGAAAAGCTTTATAGAGAGAGTCTCCAACAGTATCCCTTCCTGAAATTCATAGGAGGGAGAGGAATAATTCCACCTATGAGGTAGTTTATACTGAAATTTATAGGAAGGTGAGGAATACTTCCGTAAAAGATGGTCGTATTTAGTGTTATATGTTAGGTAACAATTGAAGAGCGAAGGAGTGTGCGAGAATTTTCATAGGAATAATCAAGGAACTTTTTTGTGGATAATAATGTAAAGGAAATCTTTTAGAATGTGAGGAAATTGTGAAATATTATTGGAATGCCATATGTTAGTTTTATGTTTGGAAAGAGATGAAAGTTTTTGGAAGGTGGATGTGGAGAGTTAAGAACTTAAAGAAAAACTGTGAAGAAAAATAAAAATCGTTGAAAATTTCCATAATCAGCTCTGAACAAATATCGTTTTATACAACCTGTTGATAGAATGAGAACAACTGAGTGATTCGTACTTCAATATAGGATCATTTTTGGCCACTTTTGGCCAATTTGGCAATATTTGACCAACTAGGCCATTTTCATTCAGCTAATGCCTTAATTCAGGCTATTCAACATATTGCCAAGTCAGCACCTTCCAATGCGAAAATATTGATTGTTACACATGCCTGTAACATTCACGCAATAGGTAAGTCCACTTGCACGGCCTACATTTATTGTATTGATGAAATCTTATCATTAAGACTTTTAAACCGACTGAATCATAGTATAGATGTCGTTTTGTTAAGGAGTTTTCTCGTGGGAGGTACTAATAAAAGGTCAATTAAGAAGAAGGAGTGATATTGCAGTGTCATACTATAGCCCGAAAGCGCATCTCAAATGTGGGTATCACTATGCAAGTGCCGTTTTTAAAAGAGCTATATTTTGAGATGCTACTTTTGCGGATGAATTCTCTGGGCACTATAGGTCAGCTTTTTTCACCGCTACTCACTTTCGAAAAGGTTCATCCCGATTCTCTCGAGGTGGTGTCTCTAACCTCGTCCTAAGTTTTTGTCTGTTCCCTTTCCTTCCACTCGCGGGAAGTCTAGTCTTTAACCCCATTCTGGCTCATCCTCGAGGCGATCTTTAATTTCGCCTCGCCTCGTCTCGAAGCGATTTTCAACCGTTTCTTTCAAAATAAAAAGCGAAATTTTTTAATGTATCCGAGGATTCATTGCTTCTTGCGATTACCGCGAGATGGCCGTTGCTAAGCAAGAGACAAAGAAAACGAATATTTACCTATAATTTTTATTAGGGAATTGCGGAGGTGTAATAGTTATAATATTTTTTTCTGTGCTTTATACTCGTTCTCCACGTTGCCCCGTTATGATTCCTTTAGCGAATTGATTTCGGTCTTTAAACAACAAATAGATATACTCGATGGAGTTCTGAATTTGATCACAATAATTGATTGATCGGATCATCCTTTTAAAGAGGTTTTCTGATGCGGAAAAAGGAAAGGGGTTCGGAGAGGACGGGAGTGGGAATTTGAAGAAGAAAAAGGAATTGGATAAGAGGCCACTGTCTACTGATAAGGTCATTTAAATCGTGAACGAATCGTCGTCGACGTCATACAATATGTTCGCATTCCAAGTGATATCAGTTATTCTGTGAATGCAGTGGTGTAATATTGTAAGAGCTGTGGTCCCAATGCGGGAGTGCGGTTTAATCGCAAATTATTATACTGAAATACTTTTAAAGAAGGCAGTAAGTAATCCGTTTACTGTCCAGCGAGAGCTCTCAAGTCCGAATCCGGTGACATCGTTACGACATTGGAGATGCACAAAGCGCGCCAGTTCTATCCGTATTGTTCGTTGGTGTGTATGAAGCCATATTCACGTCACTCATGGACGCAGGTTGCGAATGTAATACCGGCAATGAATTGCACCGATTTCACCACTCGTTTCAATCATCATTTTCTTTCACCACGATGAACTCCTTTCTCGAATATTGCTTTGCTACTTTTAGATTTATTTTCTTAAAAAACAGTCAACATGTCGAATACGGTTTAATCCTTCATTTGTTACTGTCACCTTTATCACCAAAAATTATTTACTGTTCTCAGTAAAGTTTATCCTTTATTGTTGCGTATACATAATAGAAGTAACATTAGGCATTTCGCAGCAACGATCTTTGAACGTTCAACAAGTTTGATGCGTACCGCTTCTCAGGAATGACCTGCAGTTGACGCAACCACGACATTTGCGCCTTCCGCAGTTGTACTTCCTCCCTCACAATCTGTTTGAGCGGTTGGGAGCGGGAGGGGTGCAGTTATTTTAATTAGGAGATTGTTCCCCATTCTGGCTCGATGCACAGCACCATGAAAGCATGTATCGCGCCATCATCTCTTTACCCGCTACTTTATCCGCTTCCATTTTTTCAAGAATATACTAATTTTGGAGGCGAAAACCTTACAACGCAGATTGCTCATGATTATGTTGCTTAACGTCGTGGTTGTCGCGCTCAAAGACAGCGACCTTTACGAAAAGATGCTTGCCCGAATAAGGCTTTTATTGAGCAATGTTTGTCCTCCATATTTCCTCCACAGCTCATAAGGTCACCTCGTTTGAATATAGGTTCCTTCGTTCCTGTCCTTATTAGTTCCCTTCGGCTATTCGCTGACGCACGTGTATGCGAAGGCAATGGCGGGAAGAGCAGGGAAGAGAGAAACACTATGGCTTCAAAGAAGGAGGAAATAATGCAAGAGCGAGTGCGTTTGTGGAGATGTGAGAGTTCGCTCTTGAAGATTTCGTGGCTACAGAGTGCTTCGTTGCCTTTATTATGTGTGCTTCGTGCATTTTTTCGTCGGATGTGGGTTCCACTAAAGTTGCATTCACGTAGAGTAGGAAATAGTGTGGCTTATCTTTAACAGAGTTCTCGAATAGTTAATATAGGTGTTGATCTTCAATGAATACCACTTAACTGTGTGACCAGCAATCGGACGTCAGCACTTTGAAAGTTTTATTGGCGCAGTGGTCGAGATTCTATTCTTGACGAGATGGTGGGCCAACTGCAGAGTCTTTATGAGATAGTCTGAGTCATTGATAGCTGTTAGTTCCACTAAAATTCGATCTTTTAAATAATCTTATGTGCCTCTCTCCTTTCGTTTATCCTTTCATATTCCCACTCAGATTATCTCCTGCTGTTCTTTATTATATATAGGCTCGTTTTACGGAGAAAATTTCGTCTCTGTTGAATAATTTATTTTTCAATGTTTATTTCGTTCCGCGGTGCCTCTCTTAAATGTTATTTCCCTCCTTAAACATTTTCTTCTGTGGGAGCATTGTTCCGAAATGAAATGTATGCGGATAAATGTTATATTATAATAAGCTGTGAAGGTTGAATTTTTTTGTATCTGTTGGGCAACGAAGTTTTTACGAAGGGACATTGATGGGATATGTTCAGAGGCTCATTCTCGCTCCACTAGTTTTTGCACTAAATGGCAACGGGACATTTCCCCGTATTCGGCTCTTCCAAATCCCCGTTCATTATAGACGTCGCCTTCTATTGCATAAAAATCTTTTGTTCGCCAAGAACGTCTAACAATTTGATCATTTGATAGCTGTTTGATCTTTCCGTTATTACAAACGTTTCTTTTATTCTGTTGCAATGAATCTAACTGAGATAGCTGTACACCTGTAATGCTGCATTTTGCATTATAAGCGATTAAAATTGACTTGATTGCATTTCTGAGCTAGAGTTGGTTTTCTTAAGTGATTTGTAAATATTCGCGATTTATGCTTTCCCCGTTTTTTGTCGAGGGGGGCTAAGTTAGTTTCTATTTCACAGTCAGTGCTGAGAAGTAGGAAAAATTTTAATATTTTCAGATATAATCCACAAATTCGATGAGATGAAATAGCGCTTGCAACTGATGTTCAATTTTATGCGATAAACACTTTCATGGTATGCCTCAGCTTTGCTGTATTGAAACATTGTCCCAAAAAATGTTTCACCGGAGGATTCACGGATTTTTGAATCCTCAGCGATAGGTATGCTCATTAACTCGACTGAAACAGTAGCGCTTTTGAGCTGAATTAATTTTCTGGCCATCACAAATTTTCCTAGGTGTGTTCGTTCTTAATCACCCGATGCTTATCATGTAGTTCGATCTGTCGAAAAAGTTCTCATTTTGCGTTCAGAATGTTTTATATAATAATCCATAAAAAATCTGTTTTTTTCTGTTTGGGATAATGGAGGGAAGTGTGCGGAAATATGCAGGTGCGCCTGCTGTTGGCGCACATCAATATATTGCTGCGCCGGTTGACTATGCACAGATGCAGTATGTCTCGGAAACACAGCAAGTGCCAAATCCGGGTCAGATGCAGCAAGGTATGACTACCCAGGAGGTAGCAGTTGCGAAGCTCGAGAATTCAGTAACGAGTATGGAAGAACAACAAATGACCAACGATCCTCGTTATGATCAAATGCTGCAACTTAAGCATAAAATTACAGGTGAGTGATAGCCTCATACATTTGATGAAAACAATTTTTTTTTTTGAACTTTGTTTTTTCATCCACAGTATATTTATGTTCACATATTTTCCTACTATACGGAGAACCAAATCACACTGCTCAGTAGATCATTAACTTGTTCTATTGAAGAGCAAAAGCATAGCTGATTTAGGCAGTTAAAGGACAATAATTTTGACTGAATATCTAATGCGAGGAGTTGGGTTATAGCAGCCACGCCCCAAGCTTCTAACGTCCTTCTAGAAATAATTTTAAAAGCAACTCTTCACCCTCTATCAGAACTCCGTCGTCACTTATCTTTGCCTGAATTTTTTCCAGTCTTCAGCCGCACACATGCCTTCCCACGGCATAGTTTTTGCGGGCTATGTCTTCAATTAACTGTTTGTAGTTGAAGGATTACACGCTGCATATATTGTTTAATATTGGAATCATTTACAAATAAGAGGTCGAGGAAGAAGATCAACAGGAAGCATTAGCAGTCAGTATGCAAATTTAAGTGCCACTTTGCATAGTATTTAATGTTATCCATAACTGAAAGTAAATTACGTTCATCGGTGTTCATGTTCGTTCAGTTCGAGAATGATTTGCAGATGCGAAGAGTGTTTTAAATATTTTGCATGCTTTCAGTGTTTTAGTCGAAGAATTTGCCTGTAGGATGATCGTGCGGTCGACCGATTCAGTGAAAATATGACTGCGACGTATTCTGTTTTCTTTCTTTGCCCGCTTATTTATGTAGTTGAATGAGATTGGAAGGGTGATTGTTTTGCCACCTTCTCTAATGTGTTCTTCTTTCCCAATTCCCAGTGGAGTTGCATAAAAGCGGGTGGCTACTAGCAGTGTTTATGTTCATAAGAGTTGGTAAGAAAGTTACGATTTCACGTTTATCGGTTGTGACCATCAGTGCGGAAAGTAGTCACGATATTTGATTGTTTAAGTAACTGAATTATCCGCCGCTTCGATCGAATTTTATCGATTCTGCAAATTTGATATATGAGGTCTTTATGTGAGCGATTCGGTCAGTATGCGGATGAATGGCTTGCAGACACAATCATACGTCGATCGCTGATGCTAAGATAGATCTTTATCTACCGTTTTGATAGTATTTATGTTATAGGTACACCACCTCCTGAAGCCGCTGTAAAGCAGGAGATGCTGTCGAACAAAGCAACGGAGGCTTCCTTCACACCCGAGCAGATGAACCAATTAAGAGCACAAGTATTTATTTAGTTTATCATTAAATTAGTTTTGATTTATGAAACGTGAAGTTTTTCACTCAGCAGTTTTGTAATCATGCGGTAGCACTAAAGGAATATAGCGTGCTTAGATGTCGGCTACTACGTTGATGAGTAAGAAGCTGAAGTGCATAAATGCGTTATGTGCCAAAGAGTTGCAACTCTTAGGTCAGTTCAAGTACGCTGATAGAACCCGCACGTTCTAAACCACATTGTATAAGCGCGTTAGAACATAAGCACACTGCGGCCGGTTGCCTCGTTTATAAGAGGAATATCTCTGGAAAAAATGTTTTTTATTTGTTAATTGTTTACGAAATGTTTACGGTCTCCGAGTGAGACGGATATTTCCACGAATTAACCAGTGAAGGTTATTTTCAACGTCTTAAATATGATTAACAACGATATCCTTTATGTAATCTAGTCTTTACCAAGTCTCAGTATGCCGCAATAAAGTCTTCATCTCTTTCTTATGGTTGTTGTAATGAATTTCCCAACTTTTTTCATGAATATTCTGGGCATGAAACAATCATTTTGAACGTAATTCTCGCTCCAAAGCTTCAAATTTAGTAACATTCACACATTAGAAAAAGATCGCTGTAATTGAAAAAATCAGGCTTTTTTGCAGTGTTATTTATGAGAGCTGATTTTGAGTAAATGCTGATCAGGTAGCTCTCTAGGTGTTGTGGATGCGTTCAGCAGTGCACAAGTGCAGATGGATATGGTTGTTTCGTTTGTTAACGTTCACCGCAGCATTAAAAGCGAGGCAGCTCCGTACGTTTCTTTTAGAACTTCATTAGTTACTTTCAATCATCACGATAGCTTTGAAGTCCTTCCAAACTTCGTAGTGAAAGGTAGCCGACGGTGGGAATGTTGCCCGCAGTGAGTACTTTAGTTCGATGCACCCTCTCTCCTGAGGAGCACCAAGTTACTGCAAATCACGTGGCATTCAGATATTGCTACCAGTAAATAATTTTAGTCCACAGTTAACAGTTTATGTTGATTCTTATTCGTATTTGCTTGCACACGTACGCTGTGAGTTTCCTCAACTCGATTATTCCCATGTTCAGTTGAATCGACGTAGATCGTCCTCTTAAACAACCAGATCAACTCCTTCAGAAAACCACACCAGTGTTTCTTTGATTATTGTTGAGCTTTTAGATTTTTTTAGTAGCCCTAACAAAAAGTTTCTTTTGCTTGCCCTTCTATCATTGTTGCCTTCAGGGGCTTTCAGAAACTTCAGTGCTCATTTTATAGTGCTCATTACGTGCAAATTTAACAGTGCATCTCTGCAGCATTTGTTCTTGTTTAAACATTCATATCTATTGCTCTGCCTACCATCGGTTTAGGGCATCCTCTCTTTACTCTAATCAAAGGCTTTGCAATTACAGTTTGCTGTTGGAGGCATGTGAAGGACAGCTGATGTCTGACCCGGAGCTGCAGAAGGTTGCCTTGAACATTATTATCAAGTAAGTTTGTGCTCCTTTCGAGAGGGTGAGTCAGGAAATCGTCTTCTTTATTATTATTTCAGAAGCTGGTTGATGGAGTAGTTGCATTTAGTTGTTACCTGGGAACAAAGTTAGGGGTTTTCAAACGAAATCTGAGGAAAGAGTGTATTTTGAGGTGACAAACTGAGGATAATGAGTGCGCTGCAGAAAACTGTAAGTTTGAGAAGTTGCATTCGTCAGATAAGGCAACGAGGAGCTTCGTGGAAGGACAATATATGACAGATGTTTGTACAGTGTTGGTCGCTTTGTTGCAATAATTGTGAGTTTGAAAGCATACGGTCAGTGAACCATCACAAAGTCTGCAGTTACGGTGGTGGCAGTAAGTGGCTTTTGTTGCGTCGGATTTATTGTTTTGTTTCCGCTACCATTGGGTGGGTATTGGTTTCTTCTTCGATTAGCTGGTTGCTATTAAAATGGAAGTGCTGGAATGTAGAAGTATTTTGTGAAGCGAACCGAAGTGTAATTTTCTTTGAAAAGATGCCTAAAATAGAGAATCCAATAAAGCGACAGTTTTTACTTTGTTCATCTATCTCGTTTGGCCAAAAATGCACCAAATCGCGCTGGTGAGTTAAAAACACAATTTCAGCTGGGTGGACGTCGCGTGGTCGTGTCTCTAAACGTGAACACGGCGCCAAACGAAGCAGCCGCTCCGTCGGCGAAAGGTGACGGTGTTGGGGCTGCCAAGACAAAAAAGCAAGAGGTCTTTTCTTGAGGCCTCTGATGTTCTGGAGCGAATGTGGAAGACGTAAGACGGAACAACGGCATCATGGTTAGACTCCACTATCACTTCAGGTTCTCATAAGGGCCTTGAATGTTCTGGCTGCTAATATTCTTTTCCAGTATCGAGCACATATTCTCTGGATGTGTACACGTACATGCACGCACGCACAGTACGTTCGAACGTACATTCGTATGTGCTCACTTATATATTGTACATGTGGCCGTATTTTTATGTGTATTTGCGCGGTCGTAATCTTCGGCATGCTGGCTTAAAGCGCTTGGTGACTGTGTAAATGAACATTCTTCAGCATGTATAAAAGTAAGAAGGGAATAAAAACAAATGCAAAAGGCGATCGCAAAGGATGTGCAGGATGAAAAAGGTGGTCGCTTCACAGCTTTCATGATATTATCACTTAATTCGAACACAAAACAATCTGTTGTGGGGTTTTTTGGACATTTCAGTTTCGAGTTTTATTCTTAGGAGTGGCCGTAACTTTCCCGTTGCCGTGTTCTGTTTTGGCGGTCGCGTTTGAATGTTTTACTGTGGTTGATGGGCAGCAGTGTGGATATTGCTGTGTTTTTGTTTTCGCTGTTATATCAGCAGTTGTTTCATTGCCTGTGAATGAACTATGAAAGCTGTTTTTTTCGGTTGTTTTTTCGTTGGGTCATAATCATCTTCGAATTTTTGTGCCATAATGTACCGTACTATGCATATCACATGTGCGAGAAAATAACGATAATAGAATTAATTGGACTAGCGTTTAGTTGTTCCATAGGATGAAGGCAAAAAATGTCTTATAAGAACTTCATCAGAGATGTATAGGCTATAAAGCCATTTTGGAATTGATGCATAGCGATCAAAGAGGTCTTTAATCTACGTCTTTTGCACATTCTAAAGAATTTGTTACACGTCCGAACTCCGATCTGCGAAGCGGATGCTCTGCGGGCGGTGGGGAGTCGTACACTGAACGGCCTAGCTCGATTAGAATTCGTGCGCCAGATACTCAGCAAAATGCCACTGATTGCCAATAACGAACTCCGTGGTAGTAGTGCGTACATTTGCATGTGTTTATGTGACATGCAGTTGGTGCATCCCCAATTATCTTATTTTCGCGTGTTGTCCTCGAAATAGGAAAGTTGAACATATTTCATGGATATTTGACAGAGACAGACTAGAATTGCTTGCCCTGAGAACATTTCAAAGCAAGCATTCGACGAGTTTTTATTTGCAATTTTTTCGAGGTATGCTTTTGAGCACCTGAGCGACTGAATCTGAAAGATGTGTGTAAAAGAATTTATACAGCAGCTGATCTTTTCCACACGTTATAATGCAGCTTCAGTTGCCCTTGCAGTTAAACGGGAGACCGGTCTGGCGTACCGCTATCAAATGGCATACTGGACAGTCACGATCATAATAGTGATGTGCTTCATACCTGTTATACTATGCATGGCGCGAAGCTGTTTTCGCATCCTAGTTTCTTTTTAAAGTTTTTGTGGAACTAGAAAAGTGAGTAGAACCTCGCAGTCAGGTTCATTCTGGATGCGAGGGGATGATTGAGGGTAGGAATGTTGAGGAAGGTATGATTTATTTCTTAACAAACTTGTGGACTTAGTGAATTCTTTCGTCACAAATCATTACAACTTTTTCAAAAACCGTCAGATGTTTTGTGTTTAGCATTCTGAAATGTTTTCAGCTTCTCAAAAATTGGCGTTCCGTTTCCTCACACCTTCACTCCATTCTTCTTTCGACGGAATCGTACTTACGAGTTTGTGAGCAGCACATTACGTACACGACAAAAGTCATAGGAAAACATGCGGGACGCTTTCCATATCCCATCGCTTGCGTGCATTGACGCTTTTAAGGTATACGCAAGCTTCTTTTACTTTTGCCTGTGCTCACGGATCTCTGCGCACACCACTTCATATCACAGTTTTGTGGTGCGCAAACTTTTATATGAGTGTTTACATCTCTCCCAGATCTTATGCGGGAACCTGCGTTGCAAGATGAACGCACCGAGCACGCTCAATTTTGTGAGCAGGCACAGTTGCTCATCAAGCGAGTCACACAAAGACCTGTCTGGGATCTGGCCAGAGACGTCACTCAGGTGATCATTAGAGAGTCATCATTTTAACTTTTCGCTTATCGTTTACCTTCCGTCCATTTGATCATCGCAGTCATGTGCGCTGTAAAATCGTTCGGGAGAGCCCTCATCTCGTTCACATTCATATACATACATGCTTTCGCAAACTCGGAATAAGTTTCCATTAATTATCGTTCTATAGGCGATCATCATACCGTACTGCACTTTGCCTCTACTTGAGGAAGGTGAAAATATTTTTGCCCATTCTGTTCACCCTGTCGCAATTAATAACAGCTTCGAATGTTGGAATACAAACAAGTGTGCTTTTGAACGACATTGATACAATAGTTTCATGGGATTTCGGCATCAGATGAACTGCGCATTTCATTAGTGAGCACTTCAAAAAGTATTGCTGCGTTTCACCGAGCAGTCTTATGCAGTACTGGCAAAAGCGCTCGTGTTGTGCAAGATTCGTTTCAAGAGATTCTCATTTACTGGCTGTAATGACGCTGTGGTTTACTTTCGTTTCCTAGAACTACTGCAGTTTGAGGTTAAATTGTGAAAGTCGTTCATCGTATCGCATACTAAGATCGTCTTCAGTGAGAAGGAGCTACTGCGGTTGATTCATCAACATCTAATTAAACAAGGTCTCAAGAAATCCACAGCTCAGCTGCAACAGGAAGCAGATTTGCCAGACGTTCGAGTCAGTCGCATAACGATCACACCGGTAGTACATCTTTATGTGTAAACTGCTACAATTACAACGGCATGGTGGCCTCTAAATGCTCAGAATGTGATTTACTGATGCCCTACTTAAAACTACAAGCGAATGAAAGCCTATGGGTTTTTGCAAACTCGCCTTTTCTTGCAATTTTATGTGTAGTGGGTACGTTGAATAGGTGGAGATGTGCGTTAGTGTACAACGCAGCTGGTCTCATATCAAATGCATCCCGCAGTTCTAGAGGAATCCCGGTGTTCGCCAATGAGGAGATCATAGGTGTATTTTCGTTTTGTTCGAGGCGTCATCTTCCTCGTCTCTACTTTCTTAAGGAAAGCTGAGGTAGGTGCTCACTACAAACTCAATGGAAGCGTCGACAAGAAAACTGAATATTTGTTTACTTTGAATCTATGAATGTAGTACATCAGTTCACTAGGTGTAGTGGAGAAGTGAATGTAGGTCATTCTTCAAAGAAAGGTTGCTTATTCGTGTATATTGAAGTTGCAATAAAATGCGTTGTTTAATAACACACTATCTAAGTGTTTTTTCATCGTATAACATAAACGTTATTTTCAGCCTCACTTTCCGCTTAATTCATTTTCATGTGATCGAAGTAATGCCATGCAGCACTCACTGCGAGTCGAAACTGAGAAACCCTCGAGGACAAACGCTGACTTAGGGAGCATGCGTCCACGGACTTCTACCTTACCGAGCACAATGTGAATGATTTCCTTCTATGCATCTTTATCATCGGAAACTGCGATTGTGGATGCAATAAGTTTGGACTGGTGAGTCGTTTAAGTAGTGGCAGTGGAGTGAGGCATTTATAAAAGAATGCTGCTGTTTTCTTGCTCTAAGTTCAGCCAAGTGAAGAATGATTCCTCTCGTCTGTAGTTCCAAATCGTTTTCTACTGTGAAGCAAAAATCGAACTGGGAATCATTTGCAGATAAGTTGATATTAACTTCTGCACTTCGATATTGGTAAGGGTGGAGTGTTACTGCTTCTGAGAGAATATTTTATTGCAAAATATGAAATTTACTAGGGTAATTTCAAAATGAAAAAAATTCTCTCGAAGAGAAATCATATCATTAATGGCGTCTTTGGCTAAACCACATACGTGATCATAGATCGTGTTATTAGGCGGCATTTGGATTTAAAGGAATTATTTGAAGTGTGAATGGAGCGTGTTATTTGGCGTTAATTGGGGCTACGTTTTGAGATATCGTCTGAGGAGCGCAATGTGAACATTTCGTGTCTGCTTGAGCGTGTTTACGTCTGCATCTGTCCGTATGGACCGTATCTTCAGTTCGGGAATCGCCGAAACTGATTTTCCCTAAGTTTGAGCGCTGTAACTTGTACTATATGTTGGCGCTCTTTGTTGAACTTCAAACAGTTCCATCAACTTCGAGGTTTTATATGCTTACGTATGCGTAGCATTTACTATTGAAGGAGGTTTCGAATTGGTTGCGTTGAAAAATTGGAGACGTTCCGGAAGCGTGAGAAGTTGGATCACTCAGAACTTCAGCAGTTTGCGCATATGCAGTTATTTGGCAGTGCCATGTAAAGTCAGCTGGTCCGATTAATGTAACAAAAAAAGCGCAAATTGTGCTTCACTCACAGGCTGCTCAACATGAAATTGCTATAGTAGACATCTAAGTGACAAGGCCATTTAAAAGCGAACAGGTTAGTTTGTAGCATTTTTAGTTGAGCTTGTTGCATGCAACTTGACTTGATGATTGTGAGATGAGTTTAGACGACTGCGGTCGCATCAAATTTTTGCGAGCGAGACGAATGGATCTCTGATGAGGCAGACGTCTACGGGAAATCAACAGCTTGTATGCTGTGAACCACTACGATAGTCCGAATCCTGTAGGTCGTCGAAATGCTTTTTTTGATTCTTTTGACCTCACTAACTTATGCGCTTGTAAAGCGTTTTCTATGCTGTTTTTAGAATCCTTGCTTTGCAACTGGTTTGACTTCTTAATTAATCATCCTTTCGAAGTGTTGATACTGATAAAGTTTCTCATTCATTTTTACTTCACTGTACGTACTAAGTAATGCACTTCTTTTTTGGAGGGTTGAAATATTTGAAATTGGGTGTTAAGCTATAAGAAATATAACATCGATATTATAGAATTTTTGCATCATATAATTCAGCGAAAAAATGATGCAATTCGTATTAGGTATAAAGAAGCAGTTCACATGAAGTCATGATCCGGTCGTCTGTGCCGTTAAAAACCATGACAGAATTGCGGACTTTAGTGGCAAATCAAATCTGTCATGCCTTTTGTGATAAATCTGTCATGTTTTCAGGAAGCAACATTCGGCATGCCGCAATCCTATATCCACTTGTTCGCCTTTCTCTCTATCTTAATAAGTCCATGTTCACTAAAACGCTTATTCGGTATGCATATAA
>JBBHLZ010000002.1:408161-454774 GCA_037576465.1 Parascaris univalens
CAATTCAATGCAATTCAATGGAATTCAATTCAATGCAATTCAATGCAATGCAATGCAATTCAATGCAATGCAATGAAATGCAATGCAATTCAACGCAATGCAATTCAATGCAATGCAATGCAAATGCAATTCAAAAATGCAATGCAATGCAATTCAATGCAATTCAATGCAATGCAACGAATTTGGTATTTCTCGAACGTATACAACTCCGTTTTATTTTTTCCACAAGTTTTGCGACTAACTACCGACATGGTGCATCTTCACTGCCTAATTCTTGAAAGTCATACTTTCAAGAATTAGG
This sequence comes from Parascaris univalens, assembly GCA_037576465.1. Classification (NCBI taxonomy): domain Eukaryota; kingdom Metazoa; phylum Nematoda; class Chromadorea; order Rhabditida; family Ascarididae; genus Parascaris; species Parascaris univalens. The sequence goes on from JBBHLZ010000002.1 coordinate 408,463, forward strand.
CAGTGAAGATGCATCATGTCGGTAGTTAGTCGCAAAACTTGTGGAAAAATTAAAACGGAGTTGTATAGGTTCGAGAAATACCAAATTCGTTAGAATATGCTAGCAGTAAGCTGATAAAATTGCTTCAAAAAATGTGATCCATGTCTAGTTCAAACTAACTTTCCAAGCGATCATTCATCACTTATCGTGGAGACAACAGGCTATGATTAGATAAAAATTCAAGTGCGAATCCTTCCTTACCTTTTGCTTGGCTAGGGTGCGTGAAACAGAACACTTCATAAAGCACTGCGAAGAGATAATTGTATAGAAAAAGCTAATGAGATTTGTCTGAGGTGGCTCGGCGTGTTGTTGTACGGTATACTGTCGGTCTCATGCAGAAATTGTTGACGAGGTACTGGAAAGTTGGCTTAAATGTTCTAATCGATCATTTCAGCCTAAAAAAAGGCTTCACAAAGTGGCGAATCACCAACATAAGTGAAATTTAACAATGAATACTAGTTATTTCTGGAGTGCTCATTGTTAATTATTCAAACGAAGTTGTAAAATGCGTTGCCACTTTCAAATTATGCGGAGATTGACGTTGCATTTAGTTGCAATATATGTTTCTATTCGTTATTGTGTTATTATAGCAGGCAACTTGGTTTTTGATGACTGGTTAATGCTTGGTTTATTTTTAGGCTTCCTGTTGAGCAGCAGCGCAAATATGAGAATGTTATCGATGCTCTTATCAGGATAGTTCGTGAAGAAGGCATATTAACACTGTGGAGGGTTTGAGTTTTTCGCTTACCTTCTTAAAGAGACAAAGCGTCCGCCTGCTATATTAGTCGTTAAGTTGTATATCAGATTCAGGTTGCACTTCATGTGCGCCACAAGCTACATCTCAGTTGTGACAATAACGATATGATGGGGAGAAATGGGTGATCGCCAAAGAGAAACGAGGAGATTGTAGTTGAAAGATATTTTAGCTCCAGAATTCGTTTATGTGAACTAGTTTCAAGATGGCTGTAATCTCGAGTTTTAGACCCATTTCAGTGCAACACAAAATTTGTAAGATTCTGACAATGTGAGTGAAAAAGTTATTCGTAACTGCATTTAGCAATATGAAATATGCTTTGAATATTTTCATCTTGGCACAACGTGCATAAAAATTATTCAATTGAAGTGTCATCTGGAAAATGCAACACCACTGGTTTATAGGGTTGTGGACCAACTTTACTACGTGCAGTGGTGGTAAATGCATCACAATTGGCCACTTATTCCCAGTCGAAGGAGTTGGTGCTACGTGGAGGCTATGTGAAGGATGGAATATTGTGCCATTTCTTGGCGTCAATGATCAGTGGCATTGTAACGACTGTCGCATCAATGCCTGTTGACATTGCGAAGACGAGGTGAAATCTCCAAATGTGCTATTTTTTTCATCGAACATTTTGACGCTTATTCTGCATCGATCATATAATAATATAGGTTATTGTTTTTTAAGTGACGCAGATATTCGTTATCCTTGAAGATTTGCTTCATAGCTCAGACTTCGAATAGATCGATGTGTTGATGGTTCCCTCTAAGACAGTGTTAACTGACATTGACGACTAATGTACTGCGCATTTGGATCCCTCTGAAATGCTTTTTTAAAGTGCTTTATGCATTAGCGGAGAAACTTCTGATGCTCCAGTGATATAGTTGTTTCCGTTGCATCAAAAATCACCAAAGCTGGAGTTCAACTTGACGGAATGTGAAATATTAGCCTGATGTTTTCTGCATACATTCACGCTCTACGTTAATAAAGTAGTTGTCAGTTGGAATAAAAATGTGAGTTATTTAGGGTGCAAAATATGCGTGTTGTGAACGGTAAACCGGAATATCGGAACGCTTTCGACGTATGGGCGAAAATTATGCAAAACGAAGGTTTCTTCGCATTGTGGAAAGGATTCACGCCTTACTATTTCCGTCTTGGTCCTCAGACCGTGCTTATATTTATATTCCTTGAGCAGCTCAATAGTTTCTATTTTAAGCATGTCCTTGGTGTCAGTAACGCCCATGGGGCTCTTTAACGATCGACCACAACAACATCCATGAAGTACTCGCTGTGATATTATTAACAATCTCTATATAATGAAAATAAAGGCGTAATTCAAGCCTGAGAGTGATGAAATAACACCTGGAATGCCCGAAAGAATTAAAAATTTAATTCGCTAAAATATTTAATTCGTCAGTTTTTGGAGAGATTCTCGGGACGAGGAAATTTTCAAAAGTATCGGAGAAGACAGGGAAAGCGTTTTCCCATTGAAGTACAACTATAGAACGCTTACGTCCCACATAGGTCGTGTGCACTTGCATCTAATCTATATGTCGCGATGCATCTATCATCATTGGTCCTTGTATTTGTTCCGTGTTGAACGTGGAAGTGATCAGCAGATTTGTATCGCTAAGGGCAGTAGGTATGACGTTTGCTTTTGGCAATTTCCGACGTCAGTGGTTTCAGATCTTTCCAGTGTCTAGTAAACAAAAAAAATCGTGATTATGCTCATTCTTTTGCAGCTCATCGTCGATGATCTCTGACTTCACTTTCGTCAACTGAACTCGTACAAATTTGCGCTTTTACGTGAAACTTGCGCTTTACAAACGTCAACTCGCTCTGATTTTCGATGTCCGCAGCGTTGGATTTTTTTTTTGTAAGCCTGTAAGTTGAAGTTTTCATAGTTTGGAAGGTAGACAAAACAAGGAATAGCGGGCGAAGAGGCAGAAGGGAAAAAGCCAGAAATCAAAGGAGGGATAGTGCAAAATAAAATCATGTGGATTAATTGAAGCCGTAGAAATAGACAATGTGGATGAGGCATTTTCAAAGCGCACATAGTGTCGTAGAAAGACTTTTAAGCGTGCTGAGTTGATATTTAACAGTAAAGCAGATGGAATAATATGCCATCATTTTGTTACCTCAGATATGTTGGATTAATAATTGTTTTCGTGCTGAGTCGTTTTGATGTTTGTTGTGAATAGTTAATTTTTCGTCGTTGAGGCGCGACACCGACTTCATCATTTCAGAGAGCAATTTTACTGTCGACGAATTAAACATAAAACTCGACAGAACTAAAATGTCTAGAATTGAAGAATCAAGCGCAAATGTCCGTCGATGCGCAATTCCATCGGTTCCATCGGTTCCATCGCTTCCTCATCGGTTTCATGACGGCGAGCGCGTATCATCAGCTTCGCACCTGATTCATTTCTTGATTAGAATAAAAACAACTTGAAACAGCTCAAGAAGCACAGCGAAAAAATAATCCTCATGAATTACTTAGGGACACCAATTCGGTTAAAATAGAACTGATCTTATTGTGAAGGAGTTCTGCTGAGAATGAAAATATGAGTTTAGCAGAAGATCATCTGAGGGATCATTATACATTTTCTCAACAATAACGGGATATTTACCTCGAGCATTCCGAATATCCTCACTAGGCGATGAGCTCACTGCGTCATCGTTCTCATCACTGACACGAAGGGAACGAGCTTTTCTCCCACTTGTTTTCGCATTCTCAGTTTTGTTGACCTTTCGTAGAAAATTCGCTCCTGAATTTCTTTCTCTCATCTATGCACTATAGTGTGTTTCCAATACTATTTAAACTATTGTTGCCATCTCAATTTGCGATCATAACGCCAAAACTTTTTCCTTCTCCATAGAGTAATTTTTCTATTCTTTTTTAATCTGCGCTATTTTCATCTGCCTCAAATCAATGAGATAACTCTCCTATCGATGACCTATGCTACTTCCTCCACGAATTTAAACAGTCAGCATTGATATGTTGATGAACTTTACTGCGAACTGTTGCCGCATTTACTTTGAAGGTGTTTTTGTAATAACAAGTAGTTCTTGAATGAACAACCTCTCAAATATATAAAAAGATTTGAATTCAGAAGGAAAAAATTGAATTGAATAACTTTTAAAACACGAAAGAGAAAGGAATTTTCTTCAAAAAGCCAACTTCAGAAGTCCTCGAGTAATATTGCAGTGCCACTGATTGAAAACTTAATTTAAGAATCTCATTGCTACCAAAGCAAAACATAATTGCCAGAATGAGCAAATCCCTATGAATGCTATGGGATGAAAAGCATTCCTCATTTCCTTTCAGCTGTTAGCATTGCTGGCAACCGTTCTGGTTTGCTGATTCGTATATTGGATTTCGAAAAGCATTTACCACGACTCTGAAAATGAAACGCTTCAATTTATAATGCAAACACTCACAATAACATTCTTCAAACGATTACCACAATGTGGTGTCATTAGCAGTTTGTCAATTACAACAATGGCAGCAACTACATGATATAACATTTAATCGACGAAAACTCGGTCCTGCGTGTTTCACATGCCGTCGGTCCCTTCCTTTCATCATCCGTTGCTGAGTCATTCCCTGTTGTTAACCCTCTTAACCGCCTCAAAGGAAGATCTGCTGCACTTATCAGTGAACTTTATCGGTATACTCTTAAATCGGTATATGTATTTCACGGAGGACATTACATATACCCTATATATTCCTGCATCGTCAGGCATAAACCAGTTAAAATTGCAGATTTCCATAGAAAGCTGATATGTTCGCTCCTTCATGAAAAGTTACGAAAAGTTGTAAAGTTGCAAATCGACCTCGATACATCAAATTCAAGGTTGCATCTAGGAGATGCTCAGTCGATCGAACAGTAAAGCCCGTCTCATTCGAAAACAGTTTTGGCGTGAGGCACGTGATTTCCGATTCAAACGTGAGAGGATTATAGATGAGTAACACAGTGATGTTGCTTACAGTCAGGTTTTCTAGCAAGGACGAGCAATGAAGATTGCAATAAGCAATGGTAACAAATTCTGATAGCTGGCGAAAAGGACATTACATCGAGAGATTTCTGCATGATTTCTGCTAGTGCACGCAGGTCCAACGACACGGAATTAATTTGAGCCGGCAGTGACAAGTTCATCTTCTCAGTGTGGTATTCGGGATTGTCCTGTAATGCTAATCATGTGGTGATTATTGCCAAATATGAACGAAGTAGCCAAGGTAAACCTCACATTTTATTGCAAAACGAGTGAAAAGAATTGATGTGAGTATACATTGAATTAACGCTGATATCATTCCAAACCAAGGTCACCGGGATTCTGTCCAGCGATTTGTTTTTTGTTGCAAATATCAAAAAATAGATTTTGCACGCATAATTAAATTATAAAGGTAGGTAGGAAGCGCTCTGTCGTAACGTTGTCATATTGTTCCATTGTTCTATCGTTCTGTCGTTCTGTTGTTAATTGTTTGTTCTATTATACTATTGTTCTGGAGTTTCATCACTGAAGTGCATAGCTCGAATAATAAATTCGGAGTGCATTTCTGCTGTTGTTATTGTGCAACTGAGGACGACTGTTTCGACTTTTAAAAAATATATAGGCAACTATTTTCGCGATCGAATTCACATTAATATTTGATGATTTGATTCTCTCTCATTATAGCACTCGTTGATTACTTGAAAGTGATTGTGGTGAATACCTGTGCAGTTTCGGCTCCATTACCATAGGCGAGGATATAAGCTAATAGCACAAATAGCGCGGCAGCCGATAATGTCGTAGAACGCATCTTATCTTGATCACTTAAAATGAATATTTCATATCATGTAATGTGACATTAAAAAATCAGCCATTCTGTTATCTGCATATTTTTAAACACGACTGCATGTAGATAAAAGATTAAACTACGCACCGAAAGGATTTTTTGACTTCCGTTGGGGTGAATGAACGACTCCCATTCCATTTCCCTACCTCTCAACTCCCATCACTTGCTGCGAGGGAACTGGTAAGAGACGGTGTTTCCACAATGCACCATAGCCTTCTCCACACTGAGTTGAAGAAATACTAACATGCACACGATCAGCAAGAAAAATTGCCAGAAATACTGGAGGGAAACTTATCTTTTTAATTGCCATCGCATTCACGTAATCAAGACAAGAATTGCCTACCACATATTACTATAGTGCACAGATGATTTACAGTATAACGCCATACAGTAGCTCGAAACGATCGCTAAAGCCACACTTCTCTCATGGAGTCACCTCAACATAATCAGACACTCTCATCAACCAACCTGCAGGAGGGCTTGCGATCAAACGAATGAAGTCACCCACAGAAGTATTCATGTTTCATTGTTGATATTTGCAAAATCGAGGGAAATTTTTTGGAAACGCAAATCATTGATCATAAACGCAAATTTGCAAAACTTGTGATGATGGTCTAGAAGCGGAAAATGAGATATTATATCTCTCTAGATATGCACTTTTTAGCTATTCTTCAACGCTGGTTTACGGGTTGTCTGCTTGAATATGCCAAAATTGTTCTAACAGCTTGCTGAAGCAGGAAGTTCTCGGCGCCCGCCGGAATATTGTATGACAGTGAACTTTCAGTAAATAACGATAAATGATATATATACTATATGAAAAGATTCAATTATGTTTACTTTGTAAGGCAAGGTAAACATAATGAATCTAAAAATTTCCTGAGATATAACATTACTCCGAGAATGTTACATCTCAGGAATTGTACAAATCGCATAGATGCTATGATTATATTATGCAGTGGTGGAGGAGTTTCAAGAGGAGGAATTTATAAAAAGTTACTTGTGTATATAAGCCAAGCAATAAAGCCAGGCTAAGCACTGCCTGCAAGCTGACCTAAAGATTTATTATTCATCTCAAAACAACGCCACCGAGTAAACACCGCCAATATATTGTCGACTCAGGGATTCACTAAGCCGAAAGCTTTTAAGGGTGGAGGGCAAATTTATTGGAGGTGAGGGAAAATGTTGCTCCTTAGAGAGTAAAAGATACTATGGGAAATCGTCGGAACAGAAGGGAATCGGTGACAGCTCGAACAGAACATCCTCATTTGTCGCCTACAACCGACCATACAGCTTAAAAAGTTCCATGGGTGCAGATCTCCTTTGCTGCCACTTCAGTCTATAACAAGTTTCGAACTTCGTAGACGGCATTCTATTACTCCATCAGACTGATGTCAAGCAACACGTTTCAATGACGTTTCGTACTGTCTGAGTAACAAATCAACTGCTGTGTTCTTAATGTCTTAACTGAGAATTCTCTTCTGCCTATACCTGTCTTCGCTAAATCAACAAAATTTGCATCTCGCGTTGTTCTTTTAATAGTTTTCTATTTTCTCTTCTATTTCATGATGTACTCCATTTTTCTTGCATGCAAAAATTAGGCGTCTCATTGAAGAACAATAACCATTTAGGGATAGCATACAACCACAACATGATTAATGCATTATGCATACTCTCGTTATGGTGCTCAACTCCGATTTGCATGTGCCTTGTGCGATGAACGAAGTCGGAATACGTTTGTTGAGCGATGTCAACTTTGATGTGGTTTAAAACTGCGCAAAGATTGTGTACCCTTACTCTCATAGATACAGCTATGTCTAATTGAATTTCACATTCCATCCTGGAAGGGACCTAACATCTCTCATTCTCCAAATCCGTGAAAGGAGCTCACATGATTGCACCCCAATTTACAGGCGAGTAGCGTCGAAGTTTGCTTTGTATCGCATTTTTGAAAGCTTCATCTCGAAAAGAATCGTTTTTCATCCTTCGATAAAAACTTCATAGATGACAAACGATTCGGTCTCCTTCCGCTTCATTCTATAACCACTCAGCTGCTCATAAACAAATTGAGCCGTATGCTCCATGTATGTTTGAACTGGAAATATTCGAAACAGCATAGCAACGAATTGCACTTGAATTGATTTCACCTCAGATTTTCTTTCCGTATCTCTTCGTTCATATTATCTGAAAATTCAGTTTTGTGGTATTTTCGGAAAGATCGATGATCGACAGCGATTACGCTAAGTTTATGCCAATGCAAAGTCGAAATAAATATGGCGCTTTCCAATGAACGAATTCAAGAAAGGGAGTGGTTTTCATCAGTGAAGTATTTCTGCGTCCACTTCAATTTTTCGTGTATGCAAACGATTTACCCGAATTTGCATCGATAAGTTTTTTGTTACTTTTATGTAAATATTGGCATATTATATATTATCCACTCTCTCAGTGCAGATCACTATCGATGGCTCTAGATCGTTGTGAATTCTATATTTTATTAGTCCCGACAGTGGGATCTTTTCATAATCATAAAAAATGCATTATTCTGACCTCTAGATGCAGGTACCTAGATGTATTACATTTGCAGTATCCTATTTCCGATGTGCTGTTACCTTGTAGATCACTCTATGCACTCTACTATCTCCGTTGTACATTCAAAAGAACATTTTTTTCTCTTTTCACATTGCTTAGCTGCAAATGTTCTCGACGTTCAATAGTTTGTAGAATTAACATTTTATTGTAATCATCAATCCAAATACGCTGTAATCTGCATATTTTCGGTATTTTCAACGCTATATAAGAACAAAATTTGAGTGCCTTATAGCATTCTGTCGAACAATTCGCCATCGAGCTGCTTCCTTCATCCGGTCTGTTTTAGGGAGTTAAAATATGTTAGAGTGTTGAGCTCTTGAAGCGATTTTCCCGAGGGTTGAAAAAATGATTTTTTGATGTCTGTTTGTAGCGTTTATAGCTTTATCTCTTGGCTTCGTAGTTGGACGATCTACATCCGGGCCCATCCGTGCGAAAATCAGAAGGATTACCTTGTGAACAGCAAAAATTTGCTTTTTTTGATCGCTGTCGAACTCGTTCGCCATGTAGGCAAGGCTGACGCATGTCCTGATACTTCACACATTGAGAGGATTCGTCTAGTTTGACGAGTTTCTTTACCTTCAGTTCACCAAGTCACTTTGTAATATTGCTTCGCAAAAGCATGCTAGGATTTCCTCATCCGATTTGCCGTTATGGTGGTGATGTTCTTGGCTACAGTACTTGCTCCCATGGTATTTCAAGTTCATGCCAACCTTATTGAGGGGCTCTGGTGCATCCACCATCATATTTGAAATCATAAACGCTCAAACGTTGAAAGTTTTCTGATTTCATTAAACATTTCAATTTGGTCGAAAAGTTTTCTGATTTCATTAAACATTTCAATTTTAGATATTTTCAGCTTGCCATGCATGGCTTTCAATTCCATTCGGCGATTCTTCGTCTCAGAATGTGGTATCTAGCTCATCCTTCAACCATTTTCATGCTTCTAGCTTAAGTGGAGTGATGATCGCTGTTTTTGAAGTTTCTCCTGATCGTTCCGTGTTTACAGCAAATATTACACTTCAGTAAAGAAAGCTTCAATAGCACGGATGACATCAGTTTCTCTTCGTGGACTCACTCTCCTGGCCTTATTCGCAAACTTTTGTTTGTGGATGGCAGTAGAGGTGGATGCATCAGGACATAGAGCACGTCGAGACGATAAACCGGGGGGCAGTGTGATAAGCGACGAGACGGAAGGAGTGGATCCCGAAGTAAGCGAGACGATTGATCTAAGAATTGTCGGTGTAGGGATGTGAACGACTTCGATTAGTGCAGCAGTTGAGAGAAATGTGGACTGCTATTTACTCCTATCGAAGGCGATCATCATGAGCAGAAGAATTCCATGTTCGAAACAGAATGTGGTTTAGCTGAGAGACAGAAGGTGGGGATGTGCAACTATTTTCAAGTTTTGGTGTCACGATTCGGGACAATTGCAGATTCTGCAGCCCCTGAATGAATATTTGCACTCGAATGTACAGGCGTATTTTCAAAAACTGGCATTTTTTAGCACTAGTGACAACCGCGTTTTGCACGATTTATTAAGCAAGCAGACTGAGGAGCACTGACAGTTTTGTAAATTAGCGATCTTTTTTGTAAAGCAGTTCAGCAAATGACTATTCTCCTGTGCTTCACGGTTGAAAGTAAAGGTCTGGCCAGAAACAACTTACGGAAATACGCATACGCCTACCTGCCAAACCTTGTGCTGTTAACACTGTAAGACCCATGTCGCTAAAGCACGAAATAGCGTGAGCCGATCTGTTCCACATTGCACTAACGAAAGTGCAAGACAAAGTGCTTAAGCGCTATTCGATACTACCAAATCTCACTAACTAATGTGCGCAGTGTACTGCATCGATTATTTCATATTTAGTTTTTCTTCGAGGTGGCATGCTGCTCTGTAAACGATGAAGTATTTGATTGGAAAATGAGGTATTGCAATGAACATTGAATGGAGGGAACTCTAGTTCACGCCACTGGTGAATCTTTCTGCTATACTCGTCTAAAAAAAGCTTCCCAATGACGCCAAATTTGATCAAGCTTCAGCTTTTTTAGACATTCATCCCGTCGTTTTTTTACATAGAATGCGATTCACATAAATCACTTTTTTTCAGCTGATTTCTCTTTCGCAGGAAGAACACTTGAACGTGACGGCAAAAGGATTCGGTAGGCTGTATGCCCCTAACATGAAGTTCGTTCAGGATATCTTCCAGAGAAAACTTAACGAAGTGAGCAAATGTTCCTTTTTATCGAAATAAGGTATTTCTGTTTGATAGGCTGTATAATTTCTTCTGCCTGAATTGACATTGTCAAGCGAGAGTTCCAACGTTTCCTCGCAGTTATTGCGGCCAATTCTTGCAGTCAAATCTCAACTAAGGACTGAGGATAGTTAAGCACCGGATAAATACACCATGAACTGCAAGTGAAGATACTGGATGAATTCGAATCGACACTCTCTGAAATCATTATTTAATTTCTCTCGAATTACGGACGTTATATGCTTACACGCTCTCACCCGTGATCTCACCCTTCCCTTCACGTCCTTACTTTCAAACGTGTGCCCGGTTATTTTTTTACAGTGAGCAAAGAAAGTGCTGTACGAGAAAGCAGGGAAGTGTCTCAAATTACTGAATAATTTTCAAATTATCGCATATTTAAAATTTCTCTCTTTGGTTTCCTCGAACTTCTTGCCGCTGATTTGGAGGTTTTTAATGACTCATAAATTCGAACGCTCAGACGACGTACATTCGCCCGCTTAAATATTTAGGTAAAACTTATCATCACACTCTCCCGATTAGAGTTACTGAAACACATTCGTCATGTTCCTTTCATTTGTTTTATCAGGATGGAGCTTCACCTACTCGCCTCACGTTTGAAACAGCTGTGAACAGTAAGAGCTCATGCATGATGACCACGAATCAGAGGTACTACAAATTGGAATTAAAATGCGAGAAGTGTATTAGATTGATATGTGATGTGAAAGAGTTTTTACTGCAACAAGGATGGGCTTTGCAAAAAAATGGTTCTTGCAGGAAGCAGGTGAGCGAACCGATCTTATTCACTTCTTTAAAGGAATAAATCGGCGCGGCAGGGAAGTTACAATTGTTCCTAAATTATACTTCTGAAAGATTTCCAAAGGTGATGTTCTCCGAGATGCAACAATTTTTTAAGGATGGAATTTAGGAGAGCAGCAACGAATGAAGAGGTCATGTATTTTGGATGAGTAGGATGCAACATCGGAGAAAAACAACACAGTTATTTATATTTCGAATGTCGGAATGAAAATGGTGGAGGATGAAAATGAAGTCGGTGCCAGGAAAGCTTTCTCGCTGAAGCATTGGGCACTTGTAGCAACTATTTTACGACTAGGGTGCGAACATCAAACTGGAGCTGTTTCTATTGCCTCTTACTGCTACCTGAAGCTGAAGTGGAATGAAGTTTGACTTCAGAAAAGTCCAGTTCTCGTCTTTTTTGAGTTCGCCTGTTCGAATTGTGATTCAGTGTGACAAAATTCCAGGTCGAATGAGGGAAAAATTGAAGATCAAAGTGGAAGAGAGAAGACGTAAGTTACAAAAAAGATTTTTTCCATTGCGTTTCTCAATATAATAAGAAAGTTTCTTTCATTTCACTGAGAAAATTATTTCAGCAAATTCATAACTTACCGCTTAAAGCTAATAAGCTCGACTGTTGGTGATATGAAATGTGAAGAATGAGCAGCACCTCTTAGTATCGAACTTAGAAGAAAGTGCACCGACGCAAAACTCGTTGCAGTAAACCATTTTCGGATATCTAACATGCCTCGCTTTGTTCTGTAATAGAGAAAGCAAGTTCGTCACCTGAACATTGCTGTTTGTTCACCACCTGAACATTGCTGTTTTTTCCCTGCAATGCTTTTGACCTGTGTTTCTTCGCCTGCTTTGGTTATCCATCACTTCTCACGCCGTTCACAGTCTAGTTCAACTGTTTATTCATTAACCGCTTTGTTTATTTATTCATTTGCTTATTTATTTAATTAGTTCAGTTTTTTCAGTGAAAGTAATGATAACCACTGAACGCATCACTTGAGTGGAGGTCATTGAATTTCCACCAGCCCACTACTCCCTCCTTCCACTCACCATCATAAATCAATTCACCATAACGAGTTTGGTGGAGGTGAACGGCTCCAGTTGCTGACGGTTCACGAAATTGATTACTTGCTACATTTGTCATAGTTTGTTAATAATATAAAATTGGGAATGGATGAGATCTAATAGTACAAAATGCATGAGTGCGTTCATTTCAACATTGAATTACCTGTGTAGGGTCACGTCGCTGAAGCACCGAAACTTGTTTGTATAAAAAACAATCCTACTATCGCGTCAAAACCATCCAAGACATAACCGGTGCTGTTGATTGTTATACTTTTCCATTTGTGGTACTTACAGGTAAGGGACGTTCATTGCGCGCTTATCGTCATGCTCGTTCCGAGGATTCCGGGGAGAGAATAGCGAGGGTGGCCCGACGTCGAACTTCGTCATCGATGGGGACTTGAGACTCAGCCCGCAGCTCTAACATTTCTTTTCATGCCTTGTTAGGCAACTTTCTTTCAATGGAAATCTTTTTTGTTTCCAGCGATTCGATAAATTCTTAGTCGACGATGTGATGTTTCTGATAAACAAAAATAAACAAAAAAATAAAGCAGTATACCTCAAAAAATAACAAAAATAAAACAGATCACGTCGATCTCCTTAGAGAAGTAGTTGTGTTCAGAGCATATGAAGTCAGCTAACGGGTTCGACGCGAATCGTTCGCTGATGGGCTGAGAAAATTTGTGAATTCACGTTGAAATTTTTAAAAGAGCCTCATCCCACTTCATTTTATTTACCAGTTTTGATATAAGGACTCCTTAATGCAAGATCTAGCAGCTCTATACCGTCAACGAGTCGGTGTCGTCGCGTCTGTTTATTTTTTGGAATGCTCGTCGTCATCGCAAACACATCTTGCTGAAGTGCGGTAACATAAGACATGCGTGTTCTACAATCTTTCAGTAGGTTCCTTGACCTGTGGGCATGACAGAACAGTTTCAGCGTCGATTGTTTTCAACGTCACTAGTAAAAAACAGGACATTTTTCATATTTCGTTCTCATTGTTGATTCAGATATAAGATAAATCGATGCCACTATGGTAGCACCTCATTTTGGTGTATCGATGGAAGGTATATGTGATATTGATTTGCTTTAGCTGCCTGTTTTAGCAGGAAGGCTTTCGTGATTTAATTAATTCTGCAAGAAGGCTTTAATCTGCATATGGTTCAAGTGGAAGTGCCGTCATCCGACATACGTAGTGAAGCAGGTCGACTGCCAGATACAACGTTTAACGAGCATCACCGTGCGAAGTTTCGTTTTTAGTGCAATCAGTGGCCATCAGCTATATTCGTGTTCGAATGGCATCAATGTCGATCATAAAATTTTAAAAAGAAAAATTTGCAAATCTTTGAGAAAAGCTCTAAAGAGAACTATACAGTTGTAAACTACTCGTAATCACATAGTGGACAGACATCAAGGTACTTTGGCGCTCGTGGATTACGTTGAGTTGTTTCAGTTGGATTCAGGAGAGGGTTTCGTTTGCAACGCTGTGGTTCCGGCTTCAATTTCAGTCGAACAACGCGTATATGCTGATTCGAAGTCCAATTTAGAGGATTTCTCGAAGAGATACTGAAAAAAAGGATTGATTCCAAAACATCCTGATTTGTCATGGAAATAAATCTTAAACTGACTTACAAATAGGCGAGAGCTAAGCGGAATTTAGTGCGGAAGGATTTTTGTTGCGACCTTTATTTCTACTTGGCTAACTGCTGCAGGATTTCTTCGGATGCATGGTTTCTTATAGTTTATTCAGCGATTTCGAGAAATGACAGCTATTTTTGACGTTTTTTCCAGCAAACTGGAACTGAGGTGCAGTCATTCAATGTGGAATCAACCAACGTATGTGAGAGAGCAACGGCACGATAAGCAATAGAGCCTATCTTAGCACGGCAATTGGTTATATGAGCACTCGAAAACAGTATAAATTTAGGCACTAATATTATTTCGCGGAAGGCTGAATGTTTTTCTCGAATCATTTCGTGGAAGTTCCTTTCTGAAATGCGACAAAACTGAACCCAGCAAGACGAAAAAACCTTTTAACGAGGACGATAAGAATTTAAATTTTCGAAATTGCTCATTAAAATCACCACTATCAGTCGAAATACAAGGCTGCTAAACTTACTCTTTTGTACATTAGTACTCTGAGACACTGCATGTGATGTCGATGAACGGCCTTCCACTTGAACACCTGCAAAAGCATTAATAGGCTTGAGATATTGGCTTCCCAGAACTATATCTATGTTTGACCTATGGGAATTGCTGATTTGTATCCATCCACCATTTAAACGAATATTTCAATAATAAAATAAAATAAAATAAGTTAAGCATTGGATGAATGGGTTTTGTTAGAGTTCATCTTTTTTTTTAACATTAAGCGCGCAAAATATGACATGCGATATGACTGACAAGTGGCAGGTGACTATGTATCCATAATCGCCAGTTACTCATTCTTATTGTAGAGCAATACTGTAGAGCAGTAGATTAACATATAGACCTCTGTGCTGACTCGGTCGAAGAATTCTTTATGCTTCTTTTTGGCTGCTTCACATTTTGCCGACCGTTCGGGCGTTTGGCGAGCACCTGTCGCCATCACCGCACGATCCATTTCCTCCTTCATTGTGTAACACTTCTTTATTTCCTACAAACTAATCGTTGACCATAAATGCTCCTAGTAGTCCTTTTGATAGTTAAAAATGATGGTAAATGGAGACCTTTCTGACAAGAAGAACCATAAATGAGGATTTTGATCATCGTTAAATTCTAGAAAAGTGTTCATCAGTTATTTTATATATATATATAGCAGTGGTATATATACATATGCGGAATAGCATGTATGTCGATAGTCTTTTGCACGAATTTACAATATAGACCGTTTAACTTCGTCCTAAAAAGAAAGATCAGTGTTCGAAAGCCTATTGCGGTATTTCAGTAGTCTATGAAAATTAGGATTTCACTGATGGTTATAATTGGCACCTCCACATCAGATTTGAGGTGGGATCGATGCATTGTCGACCACCTTCATTCTATAATATCTATCAGCCTACTGCCCTTTTCAACACTACGTAACGATTTAATGCTGGTATATAACAATTCCTGGTTGGACAGAAACATCGTAAGCTTTATGACATTTTTATGGCATTCCAAAAAATAGCGCTTCTGAGAGGAGCTGATTTCTATTCTCTAGGAATGCTCGTTCCAAATTTATTTCTTAGTTGTGGTTTTCATTTAAAAAGAGCGAAGATATCTAAACCCATTAACCTTCATGAGCCGAGGATAATCCTCCTCCACCCAGCTCTTCATTGGTGCGAACACTCGATCAAACGAGTCCGAAAGCGTTTCTTGCTCTCTTTTATTGACAGCCGCACATGCATTACCGGTAGCTTTAAGTGCCTCGAAATAGGCGCCCGATGAGAGATGTGGAGTATACTGTAAAAAATATTCTTAAAACAATTTATTCCTTATCTTGGAGCAAAGCTTCTCATCCACCGGGTGATGAAAAAGTGGGTTAGTACTCGTTTTCCGTCCCAATGCGACACTGTCGACGACCTTTAATCGTTTTGGATATATGAGCGATATAGATTCATCTGGATACTCATCGTCGTTTACCTGTTTGTATTAATTTGATAGGTGGAAATTGCCAACATTTAAGGGGAATGAAGACTGTCGAGTATGCTACAAACTCTAACACTGTTTGCAACGCAAAAAAGTGCTTTATTTAGCAAGAACACTCGAAATAGCTACAGAAATAAAAGTAAGTTTTGTAGTTCACTCACTCGAGCAAATTTGAGTTGTTCTTTTTTTCAGCTTAAAGAAAGAATAAGTTTTATGAGGGAATCGATTCTATAAGCGATAAACGGTTATCCTTCCCTCAAGAACGTCTCATTGAAGGATAAAATGTCATGAAAGACTTTTCTACCACAATATAATCTTTTTTGCTCACGATACCGACGAGAGTAGAATGGCTCCTGTGAAATAAATTAGAAGCAGTGATCATTCGCACTCCTCAAAACCACACATTGTTCCAGTTTGATGTAGTATGTGTGTCAAAGAAATGCAACCAAATAAGGGGTTCAAAGTAAAGCGGTTGCATTCAACTACATTCTCTTACATTCACTCCGGATGAATCTTAGGCTTTTTACCAACTTTCTCAACACAAAATGATGATCGTTGAATACCTTTTGAGCGATCAAGTTCATTCGTTCGAGTTCTTCCTTTCTATGCGCCTGAACCGGACGCACAATCTTCTCGAGGGCTGCAATTACAGGAACCGTGAAGTCGCGTGTTGTCTGTAATAATGCTTCGGTGTATAAATTATAGCACACTGCTGTAAGAATAATAATAAATAACTTACTGGAGAGGCAAAAGGAACTGAAAAACAACTCTAACAATATTTAGGATGGAAACGGAATTGAGGAGTGCACTGCTTGGTCCCACTTTTATGGCCGCAACTGCCTTCTCGAATTCAGGCGGATATGCCGACTCCTTCTGAATTAATGCTGGTGATTTCACAGCCATCCTTATTACAACTATACCAGTTCTTAGCAAAGATTGGTGTAACAATAGAAGCTTTTGATGAATGAGGTGCTTATAAAGAACTATTAAGACTACTTTTATGATTAACAGCCATAAACTTTGCATTTTTAGAGGTGAAATCTTCCTTTTATTTTGCGTCCGGACAGACAAAAAATATGACAATCAAGCTTCTCAAAAGAAGGGAAAAACATTGGTGAAATGGTATGCATACTATAAATTTCCTCGACGGTTTTGTACATTTATGGAGATTTGCAACATGTTGGTGAATCCAGATTAGGCCTTCACAACGAATTATTGCGCAGTTTGAAAATTTCAGCTGTTGGGATGCATCTAAATTACACATCTTTTTTACAGTTTTGACAGATCGCTACTTAGAACATCCGATGTGAGATGGATTAGACGTGCATTGATTTTCGCACAGAATCCATCACAAATGCGCATTTGAACGTTTCAGTGAGGATTGCTTAGTGTGCCTTCATACACCTTCAAGCTGACAGCATACATTTTTACTATGTGATGAAGGTGCCTTCTCTATTAGTCTTCTCTGTTGGTCTCAACGACAATCAGGCCCCTATATTTTTTCATGGCGAAATAGTTGTAGAAGTGAGTTTTGCACACGCTTAACAGATTGTCATATTCGGTTTATCCACTTCCCATTTGGAAACGGTCGACTGTGCATAGCGCATTCGTTGAAAATTTCACATCGTTTTTCTGATATAAGAGGAACGCTGCTTATTGGAGAACGAAGCTGAGTGTATTGCTACGCCTAAGAAGTTCGTTCACATCGTAGAATGCATGACCACGACTCAGACAAGGTAATTAAGACCTCGGAAGCATTTTGAAAACTTTTTAGGGCATTAAATGGAGTTCGTTGAAGATTATGCAACGTAAACTTCCTTTCAAAAAAACGAAAACTGTGAAACAGTGATTACAAAGCACGGATGGAAAGTGAGGATTCCTAAGAGCATATCGAATTCTAGCACTGGTAACTGAAGCGAACCTCACTTCGTTTACAAAATTGATGAAGGATCTGAGTTATGAAGCGAGAGCAGCCTTCACTCTTTCCAGCAAATTTTGAAGACGATGGCTTTTTGCCCTTTTTGCCCGCTTCCTCCTCATCTTCACCGAATTCCTTCGCATCTCCATCAATTCTCTGTCAGCCGTCTTACACAAACATCATATTTCAAGCGCTCACCCCCGCTTCATTTTTCTTCAAGTTAAAAAAGGAAACTCCAATAAACAACACATTTTGCCACCAATTTCATTGCGGTCAATTCCGTTCTGTCTACTTGTCGCTGCTTACGAGGTGCAAATTAGTAATCGGTTGCACATTTAGTTATCGCAGAATGTATTATGCTGAATTCTGATTTTCGCGAGCTACCAAATTTTTTACATACTTTTGCTCGATCGACCCAATTCACCTAGAAAGTTGGAAATGAACCTCTTCTGACGTTCTTTTTTCATCTTCTTCCCACCTTTCTTCGTTGCCGCCAAACTCTTTGTTCTTTTCCTTGGAAAATAAAAATATTTTATTCAGTTAGGGGGTAACTTTAATTCATAACCAACGAAAACGAAGGAAAACATAGCTTAAGACACAAAAAAAACATACCGTTATAAGTATCAGTCAAATGCGTTTCATAGTATTTACCAAGAATTGGCTCATCACAACTCACAGTTAAACCTTCAAAATACTGTATCAAAGCTGGAGCCTTTCAACTGAATTCCACGAGTATATGTTCCAGTGGTTTAAATAGAGCCAAGTCTTTGCAATATTAAATTATTTTGCACGTATCAGCCAGTCAGATTGATAATATTGTATTTTTAGTGATTTCGCCACTATCAGTTCAAGTTCCTTAGTGAAACTGGCAAAATTCGAGCGTTCTTCCCTAACTTTAATAACCCGCACCGATGCATCCATCAGCCGAAGGTTCAATATTTGCATTACTACCATACTAATTTGTCGCGATTCTGCTGCAGTCCTTAATTTAATGAGACACCACTGAACGCATTTGTGACTGTTGTTTAATCACTCAGGCGTCAGTCTTTCGGCAGGCGGTTTTCCTGGCAGACCTGCAAAATATTAATTTTAGATTCCTATGCGACCCGTATGCGCGTATCGTTGCGGCCTCATTCACTGCTTTGCTGAACTGAACGACATATAAGAAGCATGCATAATTTACCTTTTGCGGTAGTTTCCAGTGATCCTCCATCGTTTGGCTTATTTTTTATTTTTGGGGAACGAATAAGGGAATATGAAAATGTATTATGGAATTCTAATGAGCAGGACCACAAACTGAAAAAATCGTCGACAATTTGTATAAAAGCAAATTGAACGAAACAAGAAGCAATTGACTTCAGTAACATCGCTGTACTCTTCCACGAGAGTGATAATACGGTTTTTAGTAGCATTTGCAGCAGCGCAATATTGGAGTCTGGAGTCATCGAGTTTTCAGTATGCAAATACCTCAGTGGATTATTTAAATGCCTGGCAAATGCAATTGTCAAGAACATAGAGTTCATTGATGTTTCTTCCATAAATGATTCCTTTCAGCAGTTGCAGAGAAAAGTGCAAGTCTCGAGACTATCAGGCTCGACCCCACCTGTTGCAAGGCTGTCACATGTAAATGCTGAAAACAAATGGAAACCAGTAACGTATCCAGCGTGAAGAAAAAATATTGCTAATATATTTTTATACTTCTTTGGCTTTAATTGAAGATCTGGCCCTCTTAAAATGTCTGATCTTCACTCCGCTGTGGTAATACTAGTGCTGAAATGAATGAAATGGTGCATAAATCTATAGTCACATCGAGGCAAAAAAAGGTAATTCTGTGTTATGAACTTTTTGATGTGCAGAAGTGCGATGCTTTTAAGGCCATCAAGTCTGCGGTCGAAGAAGAGCTGTCCACAGTTTGATTGCTTCATATGACGTGTAAACGGTAATGTCAGCCAAGAAAAGGGTCGAGATTGTGATGCACAAAATGTCGTCACTGTTAATTTATGGAATTCTTCAGCTGGCGATGTATGCGAAATGCAGTTTTTAAATTTATTTTATGACCGCCAGGGGTGGTTTGCTGCTAATAAACAAGCATTTACATGCCTACTGAACACCTTTAAACCTATAGCATGCAACCAAGGCATCTTATAGAAATTTATTTTCTTCAGGATTTCGACTCTAACTCCAGGAACGTCGAAGAACGACTACTAGGAGCTTACGGCTGAATACGGACACGCATCTATTGGTGAGCAGTAACTACCTAAAGGCGATTTAAAATGAAAAATGAAGACTGTGTGATGAGGAACAACTATTTTGTCAGTATGCAACGAAATAATTCATCAATTTCCGCACTTTTTGCTCGTTAAAAGCCCCGTGCACGGATTCATTGCGGCAACTTCTACAGTACGTAGTATGGAGGTATAGGACAGACACAGATACACACGCACGAGCACACAAAAATCGGTTTCAGTTCATCAATGGATATTACATTATAAACCTTTTCCACATGCTTTTCATCTTTGCGTTGTTCTAGTCTGAAAAGCGCTTCCCACCGATAACGATAGAAAGTCACCCCACCTTTCAAGCTATCACTGAGATACGTTGATCTAAACGCTACTTCCGCTGTTATTTATTAGAAATAAATCATAGTTTGTCCCTTCTTACAATTCAAAATCATTTCTGTATGCCGTTAAATCTGGCGCTTTGAAACAAATAAATTAAATAAATAAATAAATGGGTAAACTAAACAAATAAATAAACAAACTAAACAAATTTAGGAAAAATAAGTTATTGAATTAATTGATTAGATCAATCAATTATTTAGCTAATTAATTAATCGATTAATTAATTAATCAATTAATATTCACGTCACAGATGCACTATTAAGGTAGGCGTTTCTCCTGAAAGTTTTCAGAAAATTTGGGTTAAAGTCGTATAATAGTAAGAGATTTACTGAATTTGTTTACCGCGAGACTTCGCTGACTAGGTGAAAGGACTGCAATATGTTTGGTTGCTTTCCGGAACCTGCTGAGTTTAATGCGCCCGTTTATTAAGCAACTATGACAATGACAAATGACACATTTCATTGCTGATAATAACAGATGTACAAAGCCTCAACTATCTGACTGCAACTGAATTCGCCAACGCTATGTTCAACTTTTTTTTGCGCTCAATGTAGGAGCTTAAATTTTGATTCCGCAAGTGAGCTGCCAACTTGTTGAGGCAACGGCATCGATGTAAGCTTTAAAATATCGGCAAGCTTTTGCCACGCTGACATTTGAGCGTCTATGTGGAGAAAGAATCGATCACGGTAAAAGATTTTGAACAACTATGCATTCTCACGAGAAATCAGCGTTTTTATGCGTTCCAAACATAAATAGATAATTGATTCCGAATAATTTACAGAGGATTCTGATGCAAAAGAGGGCCGCAATAATCGCAAGGTACTGATATTGAAAAGTTCACAAAAATTGATGTAATAAGGGCGCTGAAGTTCATTAATATTGCAAAGGAAAAGAGGGAAGAGCTTTCAAATTGTGATGCTTCGGTGAAGTGACCATCGGCTTCAGCTAAATCGACGGGCACCATTACATAAGCGTCCATTCATCGAGCAATCAAAAAATATGTGAAATTCCAATGACAACTTGCTAACTTCCATAGCAATTTCAGTTCACAGCTGTTCGCTTCTCATATCGTTCAAAAAGTGATGTGACAGGTTTCATTGCCTCATTTTTCATCCATCCGTTATTCATCATATAGAAAAAATTGTGAAAAAAACGTCTGAAATGATTTTTTACTCATTGTAAACTTAGTTGGGCGTTGTCCTGACGTATCTTTTCACAATGGTGCAAGGAAGTTTATGAAGTGAAAATGCGATAATATGTCTGAAATTTTATCAATGAGAAGGTTTTATTAGGGTCCTAAGACTTCAAGTTAACCCACAGTAATCTCTCTTTGAGTAATGCGCATAATAATTCTGCTTTATAATGGTGATAAGACTCGTATGATTCAACATAGAGACATCGCTATGCTATAATTTTTTGAGATTTATTGCGAAGAGAGGAGAAATCCTTTGCACTATTAAATACTGATAAGTTTGTTGAATGACTCACATCACTAAGTTGTCGCGTTTTTCTGCGCATTCACTCATCATCTTCCGTTCCCTACAAAAGGGAAACATTGATGGCTCATAAAAGAGCATTTGTTTGCTTTATACTCACATATAAGATGTTTCGATAGTAGTATAGGTGAACCTTTATTCGACTATCTCGAACAGGTAGAGGCATCGATTCGATCGGCTTAAATTATTCATTAACACGTTGAGAATAATTACTGCTCCTCATTTTGAGACGTATAACTCACTAATTTGTGTTCTGGATGTATTCCAATAAGATTTTATCGACAATCATTTGATCTATTCGGATAACATAAACAGAATGACTGCATCGATTAAACCATTTTGTATTCAAATTGCACTGCGCAGTTGTTAGGCACCAGTGCAGACACAGAATATCTCTCTAATGGCAATATCGTTCTACGCTTCAATATTTTTTGGTGTTGGACTAATTGAGAAGCAAAACCACCGACAAGGTTTTCCTTTTCTTCAAGATACTGGTAATTTTGCGACGCTGTGTGCAAATTTTCTCCCCTAGGCTCTATTCACCGAACAGTGTTGAGGAAGAAGTATACAAATGCTTGCTTCATTTTTGAGCTTTATGCTGATGACTCAAGGAATTAAACTTAGATTTAAAAGTCTGCAATCACGTCTCATGGTGTTTTCGACGTTATTAGATTCCAAATTATGTCTTCAATCTCTTCAATAGTACTATGAAATGATATTTATGTCAAATTTTGCAGCTTTTTTCTTGAGAATTTTCAGTAAAAATTTCAAATGCATGATTGATGCTTCACCGCTGATGATGATGGTCTTATGTTACGTACTCACTGGTCGCGCTAAACCTGATGTATTTCGCGGATGTCTGCTGGTATATTTATGTGTTTCCTTCGCTTAAGACAACGTGTAACTGTTATGTCGAATTTCAAAAATTCGAAACAATATGAAAAATTCTGTGAAAATTCTCCACATTCTGAGCTCTTTCTCTAAAAGAGTAAATGTGTGCTTCACCGCTACGTTTATTCACTTGAAAGCGCTAAACCGATGATTTATGTTATTGTATTACTCATCCACAAGAACGATCGATTCACGATAAATGAAGGCATCATATCGCTTCACTAGAATTCTTTTGCAGTTGTTGTGCCTAACAATGGGCGTTCGTGTTGTTGCAGCGCTTTTGCTCGCAGCAAGTGCTTTTGCTCTTAATTGTTGGCAAGGAACGGAAATAGCGAGTGACACATCGATAAACAGGAATATAACCATCTCTGATTGCTCGGGAAACGCCAGTTACTGTTTGATCAACTTAAATGCAACAAGTGAGCTAAGTAATATGTATATGCAGATGAGCATTAACGTTGGTAGATATTAGAAGGGAAAATGTTTTTGTTTCTAAATAACGAGACTTGACAAAGGCGGTTATTAGCAGCGTTTAAGGGATTGAATATTCAAATTCTCTTATGAGCATTTTAATGACCACATTGTCGGGTATTTTGAGAGCGATTTTTTGGTGAAATTTTGATGGGATGAGATTACCTAAACGTTTATTATCACATCGTTTATTAACTACTTGTTATTTTGAAATCCTAATAATTTACTAGATGCCTGTTGCAGGAATAATTTAATACTCAACAAATACCTCGCTGGAAACTATCTCACTGAAAAATAGGAAGTTTTAAGAATTTTCATTGCGAATAATGAAAATGCGATCTCAACAAAACTCAAATCTGATAGAGAGCTATAACTGATTAAACTCAAATCTGATAGAGAGCTATAACTGATTAATACTCTACCAAGTACTGTCATAAGTAGAATCTCGAAGAAAAAGTTGTGCGTTTGCTTCGTTTGCTGCTAAATCTATTCCTCTTTTATGCGTTCATTGTATAATTTCCAAAAATATTTTATTATGAATCCATGCAAATGTGCCGTTCAGAAATCTTCAAATTAACAGAGACCTTCAGAAACGTCGTCTCAAATTCTAAATGTTCATAATTGGGACGTTTCAGATGACACTACCGAAAAGGCGTTTAACTGCGACTTTGACGAACAGTGTAAGGTGAGTAGATTTTCCAATTCACCGCACACAACAATTAGTAAAGTATGATCGGTTTGAAAAGATTCATGTGGGCTTTTTTGAGCCTTTGGTAAAGCGCATGCTGTGATGTTGTTCTAGTTTATACATATGCGTGTGTACTGAACAAAGTAAAATGAATTTATTTCAAACGTATCTCACTTACTTGTGTTCAGCAATATGCTGTGCCGATGCAGCCGTGATCGTGGCAGCTGGATATTATACAGAGGGAGTACAGCGTTGACAGCGATTCGATATGCGAATAACAAATAACTCCACGTAGTGGAGAACCACTTGAAGGGCGCTAGTACGGAGCTCTCCTGAGCTCCCTACGAGGGGCCTTACCCTCGTCTTCAATGTCGTCCGACTGACGAGTCCTTGCTAGGAGAGCTTTCGCTGATCTCCTCGCTCCGCCCTCCATTTTCTGCTAATGCATGCAACGTGCCCTTTATCCCATTGACCATCTTCGGTGATGAATGTAACATACCCTTTTTTTCCATTGACCATTTTCGGTGATGAATGTAACGTACCCTTTTTCCATTGACCATTTTCGGTGATGAATGTAACGTATCCTTTTTTCCATTGACCATTTTCGGTGATGAATGTAACGTGCCCTTTTTCCCATTGAAACGCCCGCTGGGTGCATCTTCATTTGCATTAGGCTCTTTATCGTTTCTGATCGTTACAGGCGCCGCTGAGACGGTTAGTCTTTTTTTGCCGCATTTTGACTGCAATGAACCGCGCTGACGCATCTCGCGTTTCGCGACACTCCCGCGGCCCCTGACGTTAGTGGGGGCATCCATATCGCTCAAAGCTGCGTAATTCCATGGAGGCTCAGTCCCTTGGGGCGAGGCTAGGCTCGGGCTTCTTTCCTGGCGTCGATACCGTACACAGCAGCATCGTGCCGCGCATATCAGATACTCTGGATAGAGAAATATTGCTGCAGCTGCACACCCAACTGCTTGTACAGCCGCGATCGCTCCTCCGACGATCCATCGCCAACGGAAGGTGATGTCCTCGAGTTCTCTTGCGAGCGCTGTGGACGACTTTTGGAATGCATCGCTGGCCGCTTCGATGATTTCTTCCGCGTCGTCTCTTATGGCGTCGGCCGTAGACTTCCCCTGTTCTTCTGTGGATCTTTCCCATGCTTGTGAGTTCTTGTCGATCATTCCCAGCACCCACTGAAGCCTTTCTTCGGAAATATCCACAAATGGTGGCGCGTCGAAGATTGGTTCCCTTTCTTCGGTTACTAGCGCCCATTCTTCAGTGATTTCGCGATCCTGCTTCATCCTGATTTCTCTGCAACTAAGTTCTTCTGACACTGCTTTGATTTCGCGCGACCTCGGATGCACGAATAAGATCTTGCCCTTGTATCGTACCGGAAGATCTCGATAGCACTTGCCTTGAACCTCGTGATTCGCGAAAACTTGAGAAACTTCCAGCTTTTGCACGGGAACACTTTCAACAGGTCTCCGATATTTTCTGCGGCGATATCCATCCGTCTGAGGAGTACTCGCGCTGCCGTAGTTGGATCCGTTCTACTGAGAGCTCCAATGAGCCAAAGCATACGATTATGCTGTTCGCAAATTCTGTGTCGAATCTCTTGAGTTATTCGTTGTTCCCGTTCACTGAGGCTATTCCATAAAAACTGCAGCTTAGCATTCACTGAGGCGTCACTCTTCTTGTTGATTTCTTCTGGCAATTTTTCAACGAACAATATTCTTTTACTGAGGATTCCGTTTGATGTCTCTCTGGGAGGTTGCTCCTCGGGGCTGAATTCTATTACTACCTCCGTTTTTCATTACTTCGGCTCTCCGAAACTTGCACACAGTGTCCAGGCTCGTATCATTCTGCATCTTCTTGCTTCTGACGAATACCGCTTGCATTGTTGGAATCGTGACAAATCGATGTGATACTTGAGCGTTCGCCTTCCCCAGCGTTCTGTATGGACACCGATTAGCCAATTCGGATGGATCCCACAGAATCGTTTCCGTGGCTGTGATGCATTTTCCCAGAGTTTTATTGCATCCTGATGTGCGACTTAAACCGTCGTAGAACTTGATTACTCCTTGCTCCATACGATAATTAGTGGTTGTATGACATCGGTTCCGATCCAGCCGTAGCTATATTCAGTCGGCTGTTTAGACGACCATCGGTTTGCGTCGATTTGTTCGAGTCGGATGCCATTGAGCTGTTGCGACCGTCTCATCTCCATGCATTGTGATGCCGTCATGTTCTGGACCGTTGTTTCATCACGCGTAACTGCTAGACTCCATCGAAGGAAGCACTTCGTGCAGACGGTGCGCAGTACCTTCGCACAGAAGGTAGCGTTTGCCGTAATGAACGCTCTGTTCAATACTTCTACGATTTGCGAGGAGCTGTGCATTTCCTCACGGACCTCTTTGCAATTTAGTTTTATCTGGTATCTTCACGTATAAGCCGTGGCCATATTTTGCGCATACGTGAAACTGTAAGTTCGTCGGGGCGCTGCTCGTCAGTGCAAAAGTGGCGAATAGTATCACTAGCACGATTGATAGCGCGTGCGCGTACCTTGTCCTGTGGGTTTCAGGCTTGTTTCTGGTTTCTTCCGCTTCCTCTGTTTCTTCTGCCTGCAGATTCTGGTCTGCCGGTGATTCACAAATTCTTTGCTTTCCGTTTGTAAAGGAGGGTCCCTAACTCCTACAAGTTCCAGCGACCAGAACTTTTCTAGCTCGTCCTTTGCACTGGCCACGTTGCAACAGCAGCGATTTGCAGGCTTGATCTTTGAAGGGGTACCGTGCCGAACACTGCGCCCCTGTCCGCTGATCATGTCGCCGAGACAGGTGCGTATCAGATGAAATCCGGACGGTAATTTTGTTGAGGCACTTCCTCTGAAGATTTCGTGGAAATAATCAGCACCGACAAGGATCTGCGGCTTGAGTGTAACCGTCGGTAGGGTGATGCTCCGCGTCGAACGGATGCGCCGTAACGTTTTTTCCGTTAGTTTGGCGATTGCGATTTCGCTAACCAGTCTTGGTACCGAGTTCGCGAACATCGTGAAGAACCGTCCATCCGTGCGCTTCATTTTTAGTTTGACGCGCGCAGACGTGCAGTGGGTAACGTGCGTCCCACCAAATCCGTCAACAATCAATGGTTCCTTGTGTGTTACTTCGATGCCCAATTGCTGGACTATTTCTTCCGTGATGAATGAGCGTTCGCTCCCAACATCGAATAGCACGGGCACCTTGATCGTTTTTGTGTGTGGTGCGTCGCCTCTAACCTCCACGAAGGTAGATAGGAGTAATACCGTTTTGTCTCGCTCTTGCTGTTCGGGTGTCGCAATAGCCGCCACCGTGCGAATCGTCTGAGTGTGGGTTTCTCCGACGGGATTCTCCTCTTTCCCCTGTTGCGATCGATGCCACGTTTTACAAAGTGCCGTAGGATGTCCCTTGCGCTTGCAATGATAGCAGGAGACATTTCGTGTACAATCGTTTTGATTATGACCTTCTCTGAGACACTTGAAGCAAAGGCGTAATTGGCGAGCGCGGTCAAACCGCTCCTTCAAAGTGGTAAACCGTGGACAACTATCGGCCCAATGTGGTTCACAACAAAACGCACATACCTGTCGAGTAAGGTCGCTCCGTCTGTCTTTCCCTTTGGTCTGTCGTTTCGCTACTGCGGGTAGTGCAGAAGTGTGATGTAAACCTTCCTCCAGTTTTACACCTCCAAGATTTCTCTGTTCTCGCCTTCCTGCCTGCCTTTGGGCTTGCCGGCCCTCATGCGTCGGTTTCCCTATGGCCGCCGTTCGCATGTTCTCCCTGATGCGCACTATAGCTTGAAGTTTGTCCCTCAATTTTCGGACGCTCCAGGCTGCATCGGCTTCTTTAGCTTGTTCGACTTCCAACAGAGCCCAACGTGGTAGCCTTTTTTCAATGCAAAGCTCGGTTTGCGAGTTGTCGATGTTTTCTCCCTGTTGCTCCAGTTGTTGTAGAATGCGCTCGACACTCGCAACGCATTCCTCGAAATCCTTTGTGGGAGATGCTGCGTCATGTAGTTCCGCGTAGAGTGACTTCAACAGCAATTCGGATCTCCCAAATCGTTGCTGGAGCGTTGTTTTGACGGCTTCGTAGTTTTCGGGCGCTATTGTGAATCCGCCTACTGCTCTAGTGCTTTGCCTTCTAGAAAGGACAGCAGATAAGAAAGCTTCTCAATTTCTGCGAGTGGTTGTGAGTCAACTACGTGCAGGAATGTGGCCCAGAATTGTGGCCATTTGTGATGCTGTCCGTCAAATTTCGCAATCTGCAATCTTGGCAGCTGCACTGCGTTCATGGACATCTGTTGCTGCGGTTGCTGGGCAGGCGTACTGTTTCCTGTAAGGACGCTGCCAGCTGGCGAGGTGGGTCGAGCTATGTGGAGCTCAAGATTCAACTTGGCCGTGACTAGGTCATCACATACGTTTTTAGCCTCACTGATCACAATGAGGAAACTATCTGGCGCCTCTGCCAGAGTTTGGTAAATTGAAGCTTCATTCGCTTTCTCAGCGCCGCGCGTAGCTGCTTCATGTATTCTAGCCAAGCACTATGATCAGCCTCGACGTCAGAAATGTGACGTTGTAGTCTTCGAATTGCTGCCTCCACTTGCAAAAGGCAGTTTTGAACGCTGCTTGCGGGTCGGCTTGTTCCGCGAGCACGCGCAAGTCAGGAAAATTGATGTTCTTTATGACTGCCTTCAGCAAATTAACCTTCACGCGAATGGAGGTTTGATACGCAGCAGATGCCATACTTAGTTATGGTTACGCTGTGGCTTGAGCCCCCATGTACTGAACAAAGTAAAATGAAATTATATCAAACGGATTTTACTTACGTTCAGTAGTCGGATGTGTCGATGCGGCGGCGCTCTCGGCAAAAGAATATTGTACAGAGGGAAGGCGAAGTAGACAGCAGATTAATACACGAATAAGGGATAACTGTACAGGTTGGAGGATCACCTAACGGCGCTCAACGGGAGCTCTCGACACGAGGGGCCTGTCCCTCGTGCTCAACGCGTCCGACTGACGAGTCCTTGCTAGGAGAGCTTTCGCTGATCTCCTCGCTCCGCCCTCCATTTTCTGCTAATGCATGCAACGTGCCCTTTATCCCATTGACCATCTTCGGTGATGAATGTAACATACCCTTTTTTCCATTGACCATTTTCGGTGATGAATGTAACGTACCCTTTTTTTCCATTGACCATTTTCGGTGATGAATGTAACGTATCCTTTTTTCCATTGACCATTTTCGGTGATGAATGTAACGTGCCCTTTTTCCCCATTGAAACGCCCGCTGGGTGCATCTTCATTTGCATTAGGCTCTTTATCGTTTCTGATCGTTACAGGCGCCGCTGAGACGGTTAGTCCTTTTTTTGCCGCATTTTGACTGCAATGAACCGCGCTGACGCATCTCGCGTTTCGCGACAGCGTGCATCCGTGCAGCCATTTTCAATTTACCAACTACCTGCAGCTAAAGCTGAAAATTAGACACTTTAAAGCACACAACGCATGAAAACGGCATTGTTTTTCAGTAGGTCAATCTGCTGTCAAGGGATTTTTTGACTCTGTGAAATTTCCTTTTAGGTGGTTATATTACAGCTGAAAATTAATTCGGCAAACAGCAGCAAATAAGGTTTCGTGCAGATCATATAGGAATAATGTGAATTTTTTAAATATGAGTAGATTGGTGCATATATATCACTATTTCCCTAAATGTAAGGGGTAAAAATGCAAGCGCACATCTCGCTTCATCATAGATAGTAAATTGCTTGCTAGTCAAGATGGACGTGGCTAAGCCATCAACTGGAAGAATTTCTGAGCATCCAGTAGCTATAATCCCTAGAATTTTCAGGTTCGTACATTGCCTCACTTGCAAAGATAATAAATTATACGACTGCTGAAGATCGGAAAGTTATATGACCACTGTTTAAACAAACAACAGTGGCAAGTGATTTCAAGCTTCACTGTTTATAAATTTAGGATCAGATTTGTGGAACTCGCTGCAAAATGGATTCAGAATTACAAATTTTCTCGTCTTCGACTTCAACGTGCTCAGAAATTTGACTGTTGAGCAATGCACCTCATGGAATTTTACACTACTAAATTTGATGACATTCATTTTGGAAAAATATCCTTCTCACCACGTATTGTTTAAGTAATATTGGAATGCAGCATTCATAAAAAATAACAAATAGATGCACAAAGAGACAAATTCGGTTTTCAGTCGGATGGTTGGAAGGATGAAATACTTTACTGCTGCGGAGCGGATCTTTGCAATGAAAATACGAACAGCGCTTCCAGCAGTTCACTGCAAGTGTTCACTGCTGGATCGGTTTTGCTGACGTTCGCCTTTCGCTTCAGTCACTAATGAAGAGTAACTACTATGCAGTGACTCGTCGACGCGCTATTGTTGGTTGAGTGATGTAACGGATGGATAATCAACCAATTCTATTTTTCGGAAAATCTGACTATAGAATGCCATTGTCTTGCTTTTGTGAAAGCTTGAATGATATATTAATTTAATTATGAAACATTCCTTTAGTGATCATGATAAGGTTTGACGAGTATGCAAAAGCTACTGTGAAGATACCTAAGACTATTTACCTTAGAGTTCCGAGACATGCAAAATACCTGATTTATAGCCGAGCAGAAACTGTCGAAGATTTCAGATGAAGAAACTTAAAGGATCATTGGACTGAAAGACGCTAGCGCGCGACTGAGTAACTTATCTCTGAATACTAAGGAATTTGAAGGCGAGGTGATAAGCATAGCGACATGGTTCGGG
This sequence comes from Parascaris univalens, assembly GCA_037576465.1. Lineage (NCBI taxonomy): Eukaryota > Metazoa > Nematoda > Chromadorea > Rhabditida > Ascarididae > Parascaris > Parascaris univalens. The sequence continues at coordinate 439,300 of JBBHLZ010000002.1, forward strand.
CAATGTCCGATTGTCCTCAGGGTGGGAGACACCTTTCCAAAAACGCCTGTGTACCACCCTGTTTGAACGACGCCACGCCTTTAAAGGTGTGGTGTCGGTTTTTCATCTACCTGAAGGAGCCATATGCAGTAGTTGGCACCTAAGGTATGCTCTTTGGCCAAGACCTTTATTCGAGACGTAGCCCATAGTGGTGCAGTTGAGTGAACAGTACTGAGCACAGCGAGTTAAATATGCATCTGTGAAGACCTTATCTTAATCCTTTGCTTGGTTCTGAAGTTTGGATTGCGTGTAGTGAGGCCAAACGCATGCGCCTGCTTCTTGTGTACACGTAATAGCATCGCACTGTGGTATCGTTCTCGTAACTACCGCTGAAAGCGGTAGTTAAACATTGCATACTTTAAACGATTGTTCAAGCATTTAAGCAGCCAGAAAACCTCCATCCAGCTATGTGAATGCTATGATCATCTAAGTATATATACTACTAATTGTGTGATGGTTGGCGATGGAAGATTGCTAGATCCTGGAACCGTTGATATGAAACATAAATATAAGAGTTTGGCTCAAGTAACGCTCAGTGGTCAGCGTGTATAGGTTGAGAGGGCGGTGTGGATGCGTTGCTTTGCAGCTTGTGTTCTATCGTGTTGGCACCGATTGACGTCGTTGAATACTCTATTGTTGTGCCATGTTGGCGTAGTGAGTGTGTTGCAACTAATAATTTCTTTTTATCGAAGAGCACAGCTGAGGTTCAGCGTGTTTCTCGCCGAATTCATACCTCATGTGTGGTACTCTCTAAATGCTCTTATAGGTTTTCTTCTCGCTATATTTCTTCCCACCACAATACGACGGCTTTTTGCTGCTGACCAAATTCACCAATTCAGTTCCTACGGGCAGGTATTGCTGCGTGATGTTTAATTTATGCGGCGGGGTTTTATAACAGCTGAGCCGAAATCATTTCAGCGCAGTGGATTCGTTTTGTTCGTAAATGGCTACGTGTATTTTATTAGTTATGTTTTCATGTGAAATATAATTCACGAAAATATTTGTATTTATTCGTTTGATATTTTCATTGGGATGGAAATGATCACATGCGAATTGCATCAGAGACTTGCTGACTCCTTTTTTGTCTAATTTTACTGAGGAATGTGATTGCTTTGTTTCGAGGTGATAGACTCGTGCTCGACTGAGTATTGTACATCAATGGATCCCAATTTGTCGGTGTTTTTTAAACGTTCAGCTTGGATATTTTGATAGTAGTGCTAAGGAGACTCCAGTGATTTCGACAAGAAATGCTCTGATCCTTTATGTTGGACTGGATAGCTAGCTGCTTAGTCGCATTCATTACTAATTTCACTAATAAGTGGCACTTAAATGATGACGAGTCTGGATCCATTCGAAGGTACTTGGGAGATAAACTGTTGTGTATAGTGTCGTATCGTGTCGTACAACTTTTTGCTAGCTTCATTACGGTGGTCATCCATATTTTCCTATCAATTACACCACTACATGAGAGCTCAAAACGTTGACGGTTGATTGCGGTTTTGTTGATCCCTTTCTGAATGTCTTATTTGCAGTGACGTCTTGTCGTCATGTGCTGTGGTCGAGTGTTTAGAAATGTTCGCATATTTTGAGTAACATTTTTTCCTTTCCTTCATTGTCTTTCGTCAGGGTTTTAAGAGCGAAACTGCTGTTTTTATCGCCTCATGATGCGCTTTTCCATTTTTTTTTTTGAGTCCCTACGACTATCCGTCTTATGCACTTTTTTAGATGTGGAATCCTCGTTGATTTCTAAAAGATAGCTGGTCCTGGATTTTAGAGATTGCTATGATCCACGAACTAAACTGAGATGATTGATTTGCAAACCACACGGATTTAAAGTCCCGTTGAAGTCACTCGCTAATAAGCACCTCCCGGAACATGCTATAATTTTTGAGGTTTTTTTCGCAAACATTCGATGACAACACACTAATTTTTATAGTTCATTGCTTTAGGGTATCTTTGTTATTTTTCTCTATTATTTATTACATTGATATCTGGATTCTTCTCTTTCTTGCTTATCAGCTGCAATTTCAACCTTCTTGTACTTTGGACTCATTTTCTCTTTTTTTATATATCTCTTTGTTATTTGCAAGTGGGCTATCGTTGTTTCTTCTTTCTCCAAGTATGTACATTAGCGTTCCTTGTTCTTTTTCGGAATTGAAGAAACTCACTAACAGTAAGTTAAACGACCCACAAAATGGGAATATTATTACATCTCGATAAACTTAATAATGCTGAAGAAAAGTATCGTTACTCTTCTCACGTACATGTATAAAAAAGTTGCTTATATCATGCATGGCTTTTAATTTGTAAGTGATTTTTTTGTGCCGTGTATGCAGTGGTCACTCCCCATCAGTGTTTTGATAGTCTTATCCAATCCGTGAGGATGTGAATATAGGAGACGAATGTCAGTAATAAGTTTTCCTCACAAATACCGATGCCTCTGTATAGGTTGAGCGTTCGTAATTTTGACGTTGGGGAGACGCCGTTTTGTGATCGATGGACAACTTCGAAGGGTACTCACGTTGAGGTTTTTGTTGTCCTTTTGAAGCTCATTTCCAAACTACAAATTAGGCATAATTGATCGATCTTGGCGTCTGCGACCGGTCTGCATTGTGGTAGATTGGCCCATATAGCATTGTGGCCGATTGGTTATACAGTATTATGGCCAGTCGGCCGTGCAGCATTATGGTCAACTAGCCATAATGGCCACGTTTTCGGAAATAGTTCGGTCCATATCCTTTATGTAATGTTTCTTCCAACTCTGAAGTGTGTTTAGCGCAGCTTCTCCTTTTTAAGACGCTGTCAATGTCACGACTCTTTATACTAGTTTGAATGGGAAATTTTCGACTCACAGGGTGAAATAGGTCAGCGCAACGCCCGGTATACTTGCTTCCGTCTGTTGTAGTTGTGCACCATTGTTTTTGTTGGTCTTTTCTGTACATAACAAACTCTATTGTCGGCTATCGTTTTTGGTCGATATTTCAGATAAAAGCAAATGTCTGGTGTCGTTTTTTTGTGTTCGCATCCCTGATATTAACACGTAAACGGGAGCCGTACATACCTGATGATTTGCGAAACTCCGCTAAACACATGTCCTACGCAACTTCCTCATGCAACGACTGAGGGTTCCACAAGTTGCTGGTATGGATTCAGTTCGGCTGCGGCTGAGTATTTGTAATGAAGCAGGTTAGGTTCGCTGGAGCTGAAGCTGGAATTGTGGGCTTCTGCTTTCTTGTGGCGCCGATATGTGGACATCTGGGTTGAATCCAGCAGCTCTTCGTGCTGCTTGCTCTGGGATTGATAAGCTAATCGGAAAATGCATCGGTCGATCCGCGATTGCTATGCGGCCAGACATATTTCCTCGGATATAATCCATGAGGTTTTATTCTTTTATTCTCACGTTTGTGTGGAGGAATCTGAACCAGCCTATTCCTCGAGTTCGAGTCCACTGTCACATAGCGATCAGAAATTTTTTCAAATCGGCAGTATGGGTTCTGCTGCTTAGGGTAAATGTCTTGCGTACGGAACATTGTATTTACTAGGTTAAAAGCCCGAGGTTGGTTTTTTTATTAGTGTCGAGGTGTTACTGTTTGGGGATTGGTTGCTTGAAATGGTTTTTTCCTTGGCAGCTTTGTTCGTTTTAATCCCAGCCAAGTCAGTCCCAGGGCATTTCCTTTACGTCATTCATCACTATTTAGGCCGTGGACGCTTGAACTCACATGTTCAGTGGAGAAATCACTGGCTTCAGCTGAAATCCATGTTCGTGATGGGCTGTATTCATGCATACGTCTTATTTTTAAGTGATTTCATTGGTGGGCTTCATTTTGAGGGCGCACGTGAACAGTAATTCTTGACGACAAGTTTGTTTAACGAGATTGTCGTGGAGGGTTGAAGCCTTTGCTGTTTGTTCTTAGGACCATTCGATTACATCATTATGGGAGAAGAGGATTGTGGGGCTGACTTCGATCCATCTTTCACTGCTTTCGTACATGTATTTCGATCTTCATTCAGTTCTCGCTATTCATAGTCTCTAAAAAACAAACTAAATTATTCAATTACTTCAATTACTGAAATCATGGGGAACTACAGTTCCAATCGAAGTAAGCCACTTCACTGTCTGTGCTCCGGAAAGGATTTCCTCAGCTTTGATTAACCCATAACGCGATAATCTTCAGGTAGACAGCTTTCCCCTGTTCCCACAAATTTTACATAAACCGCATGACCTTGGACTACAGGAATCATAGAGCTTATATAACCTTGGACTACAAGCTTACACTGACCAAAGCTTCCATCCAGGTGGCGACTTCTTTTAACCGACGGTTGTATAATTTTCCATCTCAGCTGCATTGTAATATGAAGTTATAGATGGAAAATGCTGCAAGTTGGGGTGCTGTTCGGTGTTGTGGTGAAATGATGAATCTTTGCCCCATTTGGCCACAATCTTTATCCCAAAAGCTTTTTATTTGTCCCATTTTAAACAGCACCCGATCTCGATGCGTGTTGGCCACAATTTCAAGGTGAGGAAACGTTTGGCGGGAGTGAAAAACATTTCACAGGAGCGAGTAACATTTGCCTGAAGTGAGTAACGCTTGGCTGGGATAAGTAACTTTTCACACGAGTGAACAGATACGTAAGTATGATCAGGCTGGAGTGTGTTAACCTACCATGTCATCACAAAGAAAGATAAAGAAGCATAGCTCCTTCCATTGACTCTGATGATAGAACGAATCGCTCACCTTTCACATGTGACATCGCTAAGATGTTTGTTCTTCGTCTCAGGAATACCCCATAATATCGCTAATATTTCAATAACTGAGATAAAGGTTAAAAGTAAATAAGGCGCACTTGGAGAAATTATTGCCTGCAAAAATATTTAATCCATTTAGAAGATTACTCTCAATCGTTTGAAGTGAACACTGATGAGCAGACAGAGAAATTGTTGAAAGAGTTCACAAATTGGACTTGAAGACTTAAAGAAAGTAAACTATATTTAGATCTACGGCTCGTCCAACGTGGACAGTCTTCTTCCGCTTATTTCATCAGCCTTTTAGAAGTTTTAAATGAACTAGGCGATTATTGTCGTTTGAGAGGTGTTTTGGAATGTTGTTTATTGAGACACTGCCAAGGAAAAACTTTTTGTTTATGTGATGCCAAGCAATGTACCCTCAAACAGGAATATCGGAACAGGTATAAAGTTCACTTGGCAGCTTAATGAGGAGACTTGCGGTGTTTAATCCCAACAGCCGATAAACAGGATCACCTAAAGGAAAGTTTTCTCCTGCTAGAACTGTCTTTATGAAGCTAATTGTAAATCCTAATTTGAAATGTACTGCTATTTAGAAATTTTAAAGAGATTACAAGTTCAAAAATTGATGGCGCCACAACGGAGCCGACCCTCGAGAAAACATTGCCATGAGCATTCGCTAAATTACGCAGCGGAGTCGGGAAAAGTTCCGCCGAAATAAGCGAAAGCTAAAAGTTAAATCTTTAGGTGATTCATTAAACATTTAGTAAAATCGTATGCATTTCATTGTAAACCGATCAATGAGCAAACAACAGTTTCATTGAAAATTCATTTCCTTATTTAATTCGAATTTATCCTATAGATGTTCCGGTGATAATCATTTCGCATAGTGGGCATTAGATAATTATTTCATGTAGGGTTATAGGCCCAGTGCAACAGTCACCCTACACTTTAACTGGCCAATGTAAGGAAAACATTCTCAACATTGGGAACATTAATTACGAAATAATATCGTTAAAGCGAGACAAATCCATTAAAACTTCAGCTATCTGCACCACGAAGATATAAGGTGATGGAAAAGTTGAAACCTACTTGGGTAAAGATGGATCCAGTCATGCCAAATGATGTCAAGGTGAACATTCGAATAAGATTGCCATGGATATCGGCAAGCTCTATAATTTCTTCTGCATAGTTTGCTTTAGCTTGGTATGAACGTAGTTTGGTAAAATACTTCATTCGTTTCCCATGGTCTTACTTTCTTTTGAATCTTTCATTTGCAAAGCATTTATCGTCAGTACCAACATGCGCAAGAGAGCAGTGCATACTAAACGTCATATACGCTACACATTGCATATGTAACATCGAGAGGTGTTTTTCGTTGCACATTAAACGTACGATGAGGGGACAACGAAACATTTCACAGCACAGAAATAAATAAAACACGATCCACCGTCACATCGCTACAACCATCCAACCGAGTCTATAAATGAAACATTAAAACTTTGCTTTTTTAAATGCTTTTCTTCGATTGTTTATTTCCTCCAAAAACTTGAAACACTTGCGACTTGCAACTTGCAACTACAGCTACAACGGTTTCATATATTATTATTGAAATCTGTCTATAGCATACGAAAACATTATGTTACCTTACATTAAGAAAGCATATCCGGATCCAGGATATTCAATAGCTCAACAGTCACGCAACAGTATATGTTGCGAGAAAAATGCTTGCTTTTAACCATTGAAAAGCAATAAATAATTTGTCATCTTTACGAACAGGAGTTACTCTCATTATGAACATTCAGATACTATACCCTATTCTTCTACTATAATAAATATACCGCTGATCTTTTAAAAATATGGAATCATTGTAAATCAACAGCTAAGAAAGAAGTTGGAGCCAGAAAGAGAGGAGACAGACCATAGTGAAGCAATGATACGATGCCGCCTAGACATGCGACAATAACAGCCACTGAACCTACGTGGATAATTTTACGGCCAGCACAGACACACGTATAGTCGATAACTGCTACCTGCAATAATTCATGGTGGAAATCACTTCAATTCGTCATCATATATTTTTGTCTTATCAGAGTTTTAAAGACTTTTATCATGCGATAATCATTCGAAAATAGAAATTCGGTGTTTTCTCTATGAAATGTTTACGGATCTTGCAAATTTCGTTCATATCGCATCTCTCTAAATATAAGCCTCAATTCTCTCAAATAAGTATACAAGCCCAATACAATCAATTCTTTTCTTCACGATGTTTTTTCTCAACTACAATTTCTCTTGCAATATATTATTCCATCGGAGGTGATAATCGAGCCGATGACATTTATGAGAGAAAATCGATTGGCTATTAACTTTCAGACATCCATTCCCTTTGAAATTCCGAGTTAACAACTATCCATCCTCCCGCACTCTCAACCCCGCAAATTTCCACGCTCACATCGCCGACTAAAAAGCTAAGCAATCTCAACACGAAATGTTGTTTAATCGGAGTTCCACGATAAACTGTAAGCGCCCACGACATTAGAAATTCAATATGGCTCAAGTAATGATACTCTGCGCGGAAAGAGAAGCAGAAATGAATGCCAGTCACCCGTCACATTAGCCTTCGGCATTTTGTTTGCAACCTTTCAAACACAAAAAATGCCAACATGGGAGTTCTACCCGAAAGTCCATAGCTTCAAAGGCAACCCACCGCAATGCCAATCGCATATCTGAGCGCTCCACTAAGTGCGGTGTTAACGTAGAGAGAACCTTCAATAATCGAGAGATTGAAAACCAACGAATATGTAACACAGTTAGCGGCAACACTGAAACCTCTTTGGTGATATAAGTACCTTCCGATAAGACTTCTCACAGAGATTTACCACTCAGATAAATGCAAACAAGTTTATAATTTAGCTTAACTGTTATGGGAAACGGCTGGTAATAGTTCTGAAATTTATCCACAAAGAAAAACACTGAATGGGATCTACGAATGGAAATACGGAGATCGAACGAACCTAATAATTCCAATTTTACGATCTTTGGACGATATTCAACGGATGGGGTCGATTACTTAGGGTCGGACTTTCATATATGTCAGCAAAATGATGAAGAGATTTTGATGAGAAACTTCCGCTTATGTAAAAGAATTCATAGCGATATAAAACGACTGGATTATAGATTCAAAATGTGTGCATTTCATCCACTCGATGTTCTTGTTTCCAACGACTTTAGATTATTATTTAAGCACTTTGATGTATCCCTTCGAATGTGTTGAAAAAATATTTGACGAGTAGACTTCTGAAGATATGATGAGAAATATCAAATTTGGTAGCTGTTCATGCACCTACAAGCCAAAAGAAGTAACAATGGTATGTACGGCAAGCGTTCGAGTCCGATACAAATCCAAGTATGTATTTTGCTTTATGGTGATGGCGGTCTTTACAGTGTTCTTCTTCGACGCTTCCCAAGCAACCAGCTCCGCAATTTCGCGGCTGGAGATCTATAATGTAAGCATGTGAACCACTGAAGCAGGCATTTATATACGTATGTATCGATGAGGAACGCTCCACAGCCACTGAGATGGTTATTTCGAAAAATACGGTATTCGTGTAGCCATGAACATCGTCAACTGTTGAGTACGGTGAAGACCGTTTTTTTGCTCATTTTTGAAAACTTTGGAAAAACCTCTGTCCGTTAGCTGACAAAATTTCAAGACCTCACTTTTAATGATAGAACTTGAGGATTACGTAGTGAGTGTTTGAAATTTTCCTGGAAGATTTCCTGTCTCTAATCTTGGAAAAAGACTCTCGTTAACTTCCTCTAAAGCATGAACATAATTTTTCATGCATAACCTTCCCATGGTGGTCTAAGCTGACAGCGCCTTCGAAAAACTTCGCCATTAGTAATTAACGGCGTTTAGTTCTTTCAAGGACCTTCTCTGGTCTACTGATTACTTAAAGGTTTTGAGTGCACCTTTTATATCTTTTTAATAAGAGGAGATCCGTAAATTACGATGTGACAATACTTGACGAAAAAAACCGAACTCCTATACACAACAACAAAAGAAAATTTACTTTGGAAATTATAAAATTCGGCAAGAAGTGTTATTTGCATTCTTATTTTGCAAAGAAGACTTCACGTTGTCTTTCCATAAATGCGACCAGTTTCCTATGATAATCGAACTTTTAAAGTTTTTATCGAATATTTCAAAAAATAAATATGTCTGCTTATTGCAAAAGATAACCGACCGGTTCATTATTCCACGAAGTAATGGCAGTAAGAACATCAATCGCCTCTTTCAAGCGTCCTTTCTGTAGCAAATAATGTGGACTCTCATGTATCACGCTGCAAAATATCAATATAAAATATTGCCAAAAGAAGAACTCCTCAAATGAATACACAGAAAAGTCCCTTCATGAATTAGTAGTACCTTACCCTAATTCCTATCACATCGTCGTCAAACTGAGAACTGAAGCATTCTCAAACAAACAGATTTTGGTTATTACGTCACTTTCTGAAAGAAAATGATGATGCAAAACGCTTTTCGATATAGCCATTTCAGACATTTTTAAGATCATCAACAAAGTTCGTAACTGAGGTTTTCGGGTGTGAGGACGAGAACACATTTTGGAAATTTCATCCTGGTGAGGGGAAGTGAAAGGGAACAGAAGGAGAGTGGGGAAATCTCGAGATCCTTGAACAGGAAGCTAAAACGATCTCTTTAGTTATTGGAAGAAATTTGTGTTAGAGCTTCCTACCATTTCCTCCCCTTGATTTCAACGCAGATCACTTCAGTTGTGCTGTATGAGGGGTCAGGTATGTTTTTGATGACACGTCATACTGAGTGTGATCTGCATCACTGCTCTTCTCTTACTAATCTGAACATCGCATTAATAGAGTATCATAATTCGAAGTAACCTCTGGACTGCATCAAACAGTAGCAGTATGACCTGCTACGGAATTGATTACTGCAACGGTGTAATCACAGTAGAATTTGACACTGCCTGGTGAGGCACTGTTTAGGCATTCTCATGCTCGAATACAAACTTTAATGACACCCAACACATTTGAGTGAGAGTCTTTAACGCGATTACAAACACCATCCAAAGGAACGTCACGCTGTGCTCTATTTGACGAACCAATGTTATATTTCATCGGACGTCGGCTGAATGAGGGCTGGTTTCTTTTTGGCTGTTGTTAATCCTTTCTTTGTTGTTGTTTGCGCAGAAGTTCATTAAAACGAAAGCCTGCGTAGACGAGAGATTTCAACCGAACAGTCGATACAGACAGAGGACTACCAATTTCTTTAAACAGAAGACCATTCGATACGGAAGAAAAGTTGCCCATTTTAGAAGTGGAAAATTTGCATCTTGCAGGGCAAAGATTAATTCCGCATAAATGGAGGCAGAGGATATTTGATTCTATAATCGGAAATAAGAGGAAATTTTCCAAATAAATCCCCTATTCTTCATTTATTACGAGCACTGAATTCAAAAGACATTTCATCATAGCGATCTATTCAAGCAACAGAAAGTAACTGCGCTAATACGATTTTTTTACTTGATTCGAACTTCTTACTTTTATTTTAATTAGGCTTAAATTGGCAATTCTTTCGATCGTCTAACCTGCGTAACGATTAAAAATATGTACGAGATAAAACATCAGACAATCGAAGAAAAGCCCAATTAACACTCACAAAATGAGCAGTAATATTCCAGGCAGAGAAAGTAGAGCGCAGATGAAAGCAAGTATTCGCCATTCGGCGGTAATGTAAGCAATAAAGGCAAGTACAACGTAATTCGGCGCCCAAGTTATCAACGTACATAGCCAAAATCGATGTGCCCTTGGTAAATTTTCTATTATAAATACTGCCCAAACCCTGAAAAAAAGAAAAACAGCTTAACTTTACACCAATCAGAAGACAGTAAACAACCAGAGTGAATTTTTTAGACATAAAAATGAAGCCAGATTTCTCTGCACAAGGAAAATTACCTACATGCTTCATCGAACAGAACTACCATAGACCTTTCTGCGTTTTTTCATCTAAACAAGCAATTCCACGAAATATCAATAAAAGACTTAATTAAGTAAAATTACCGCTCTATAATTTAAGTGATCAGCGTGGCCATACAAATTTTCCAGAAAAATTTGATTTTCCTGCTAGCGCCGGCTGCTCTGCTCAACCAACGCTCATTTGTTAGTGTTTCATCACCTTCGGCATCGTGAGTTCTGACCACATTCTCTTCAAAACTTTCATTGATAAAAGAAAACTTCATTATTTGAGTATTTCCTTACGTGTTAACGCCACCAACAAAGCATCCAATGATAAATCGAAATAGCAAAAAAACACGGAAATTTGGTGAGAAAGCTGACATCGCACATACTGAGGCTAGTGCGCACAGATTCACCACAAGAACCTGCAAAAACTTACGTCACTTGCAAGCATCACTGCAGTGAACTCCGGAGCGAGAAGTTTTCTGCACTTATTTTGTTTCCGCACGCAGGCAATGTTATTATTCGAAAATAGCGATGCTAAGTTAAGTTGCTAAAACTGGCGTAAAACCTTCTCCTTACCGATTTGGTTCCTCAGAAAGTGCTGATCAGCGAACGAGATTTTGCTCGGCAGATAGATAACGGTAGAAACCGGACTGGAAACGGAATTCAGTGGAAACCACTACAGTGTGAAAAAAATCTGGCGTATAGCAATTGAAGTCTTTCGGTCAAGATGGAATTTTTATTGAAGTTGAATGTGCGTCAAAGAACAGCAGCTTGAGGGTAACAATTAGCAGGTAGATCTGCCCAAACATGTGGGTAATTCTGTGGTTGAAGTGCCCTAGTAGTTAGAGACCGCTGCAAAAATTTTTGCGTCCTCAGGTAATTGCCAAAATTTCGTCAGCAAGCTCCGAATGTGAAATTTTCGAAAGAGACGCTTCCGAAAATATGGAAAAATTCCGAGAAAAATTCGATGTTTCGTGAATATTCAGATTTTTGTAAACGCCATTCTGATGTCGCCATGCTCGCATACTTCGCTAGTTGAATTAGGCGACGAGCGAAGAAGGAAGGAATATCGCAGATCTGTAATATCTAAACATCCCGAGCAAAGTGGACAACACAAAAAAAGAGAAAAAAAAAGAGATACAATAACTGCTTCTCACTGCAGATGCATCTGAAACCGATAACACATCGTGCGCTTCATATGCTAGTTCACTAAAACGGAACAATCGATCACATGAATGCTCAAATATAATTCAAATAACACTCATTACACACTTTCACGGTGCAAGAACGCTAAACTTCCACTGCCGAAATAGACAGAAACTCTCTCAAATAATCCCCTCCCTCCTCCCTCTCCCCACCCTCCCCCCCCCCCCCCACCCCCTCCCACTATGAGTTAAAATCGATCACGGTCGCCCGATAAGGATCTAGCCTCATATACTTCATGTATTTAATTGAAATTCAAAGGTAAATTCTATTTCAATGACCATTTCAACCCTGGAAGATTTAAAGATGGACTTGTAATTTTGATAAAAACGAAGAAAAAGGTTCACCTTGATCACCAGTACCACGTCCCTTTTTAAACGCAGCCAAGCAAGAGGTTACATGTAAAGGACGTTCACCAAATAGAAATGTTGAGCATGAGAGTAACTTCCGGCAATGACGATACATAATAAATTATCGACGAAATAACCGGCAATGACCCGATCGCTGAAAAACTTTGGAAATTTCAACTTCATTGATTTGATTTTAACATGTTGTCACGTACAACTACACTTGTCAACTGGCGTACATAAATATACAAAATTACATAAATAGCCGATATTTGAAATAACTGGGAGAGGTGCGAAAACAATCGGAGACGCTTCCGATGATCCTCAAAAAAAGCGAGGGGATTCGACATGATTCGACGTCCAACATCACAATTCTTAGAGTTGAATCTTCCAAATTTTCCAATGGAAAATCCCACTCAATACTCAGAAGCGATGCATCAGAGTTCGAAAACCAACTGAAACATCATCAATGGAGGCTTTGCCTCTACCCTACTCAAAAATTCCGCTAAGCATCGTTGCAGGCCATAAAATGGAACCACCTGGTTTGCTTAATCACCGCTTTATGTGGGCATTTTTTCGTCACTATAATTCCATCTCATTTTACCTAAAATATCTCCAAGTAACTACCACCAGTCTTCATGTGCTACCGCATCGCCTATCTCCCTTGTCTACCTGCCTGATAATGCTAAAACTAGCACCGCTTCTAATTACCTCAATCGTACTCATCGCCAATTACCGCAGTCGTGTAATTTCACACTCCAGCTAACGTCCATTCAAGAATGCCGTTTCCAGTCATTAAACAATGACCGAGGCAGATAAAGGCACCTAAAGTATTTCTCACACTTTACATGTACTGGCAGGTGATAACAGCTCATCAGACTGCAATTGAAATCTTTGCAAATTTCAAATGCTATATCCTCGGTTCATTGTTGCCCCCGTCCTTTGGGTGAATTTCTGGTTACCTCACTGTTAAACTGCTGCTTTTGAAAACGCCGATCCGAGGGCGCCGTAGAGGTACCTTGGGAACACCTTTTTCTGATAAAATTTCGGGTAACACTCTTCCGGCACCGTAATGGAGTCGCAGTCCCCCATTCTACACCGCCACCAATATATACTTGTGTGTCGTGTAAGCGGAATCAGCCACATTCAATTTCCCCGAATCGTTTGTAGGTGTTTACTAGCACAGCGCCCACTTGCCTACCACTCTTCTTCCCTACCTCTTGCTTCAGTAAAACTCTTTCCGTATCTGGAGAGCTGCTTCCATGCAAGATGAGAGGAAATGATGGCTGTATAGATCCCACCCAATATCAACGAAACAGTTTCGGATATCTTATTGTAAGAGAGGAAGAGTTAAGAATTAACCCCCAGAAAGAGGTTCGAAGGGCATATATTGCCACTAATCACTCTTCGCAAATTCAAAAATTCCTACGTAAATATTACCTCCCTCCATAGCAGTAAAAAGATATAAAAGTATTTGTGGAATAGCAGATATGAATAACGAGGGATATATCAGATACTTATGGTGACGATACGCATTTAAGGGCAGAAAAGGCAACGAGCAAATTCCTTCAGTGTGAAACACTTTATTGCAGCATAAAGCACTGCGCCTCACAACGGAAGAGTAAGATGAATGAGCGAGTGTTTTAAACGGGCGCACAGCGATATATATGCCAGATTTTATAGTCTAGCTGAGAGCACTCTCTCCATCTATCATGCGGTCGCAGGAGGAAAGGGATTAGGAGCGCAGAGGGTTGGACGGCGAGGTGAAACGCGACCGGAGAAAGGAGCAGGAGCTATAAGCTGACGTCACATCGATCTAAAACAACGACAACGAGATCATATGTTCAAACTTTTCAGTTTTTCCTGGCCTTTCAGTTTAACGGATTATTTCAGCGAGGATGGCAAATTTCTATGATAGGAAGCGTTATCATCGTCGATGGGAATAATTCAACTAAGAATTATTCCCATCGACAACAACTGTGACGACTCCCAAGAAAGCACTAACGAATAAAAATGAACCAATTATACATATATCATCAGAGAAATAGACAAAAAATCACTTTTAACACTGTTTCCAAAGAATATTCCTTAAAGAACTCGAAAAAGAAACACATCGGCAAAGAAAAGAGATGATAACAATAACAATATCTCAAATATTACTTATCAATTTATGTAATAACACTTATATTCTTTAATAAATCAATTCAATGGAACACCAATAAATACAGAAAGCGAATCCATATACTCATTCCCGGAAAACAAGGATCACCACCTATATGATGGAAACGGAATGGAAAATTCGTCAAAATTCCAGAAAAAAACAGAAATTCTGGATTCTTTGTACGAAATGAACCCATCTTTTCCTTCAACTCCACATCCAGAAAATGAAAAAAGAATCCATCAACTTTCTGGAAAATATTCGTATATTACATAGAGAAATTCTTTTCTCCTTTCCTTTCGTTCTCGCCGTTTGCACAATATCACATACGAGTAAGCTAAGAATTCGCACTAGACGGGAACCCTTCTTTCTATTAGAAATGCACACTTCGCCCGCAACTAGTAGTTCAAGCAGTGCATTCTAAACAGTCAAAATGCCACTAACGTTGCAAAATCAATAAACAGAATCATTATCAGACGACGTTCATTCAAGAAAAAAGAAATTATCTGCTTGAAAGTCCCGGTGGAAACTTCCCACCATTTCCGCGTCAGAACAAAAATCCTGGATAAAATCCCTGGCCACTTCCCTATCAGACCCGAGAGGAATCGGTGAGAACCATCCACATATGCTCGAATCCATTCGTACAAACTGAAAAGAAAGTCAAAAGAAACATCGTTCACTTATACTGACAGTTGAAACGATTACAGATGGGCCGGTTTCTCCAACAAAATCGATCCGATACCATTCTGAATGACGGTTATATCCGCTTAAAGTACCACATCTATTTCAAACTTCCACGTACCATTTTTCTAATAATTTGCGCACATAACATGCACTACACTTGGCAGGGCGATCCTCAACTTAGCTGCAATAGTTCATCGAGAAATGTCCCTTTCAGAAAACTAAACAGCGCCAACTGGATCACGGACATCGTATTGGTCACACCGGTCTAGTATGATTTCATCCCCGCCATCGACGATGTTTAAA